>JAZAVI010000086.1:52500-62500 GCA_036326025.1 Chrosomus eos | reverse complement strand
AACCCTGGTTCGAGCCGCAGGTCTCATCCTTCAAGCCCCACGGAGGAAACGTACGACCAACTGGTGTCTCCCCAGAGGCCCACCACTCAGAGGAGCGTGGAAAGCCCCAATGGCAGCCACGTACACCTTGAGCGTGGACGGGGTAAGACCGGCGGAAAACGATCTTGGAGGAACTCCAGCACTGAAGCCACTGGGCAGTTAACTGGGTCCACCTCACGCTCTCTACACCAAATGGTGAAGACATTCCACTTTAAGCCGTACAATTTCCTCGTGGAGGGAGCTCTAGAGCTGAGTATGGTCTCCACTACTCCAGCTGATAGGCCGGCCTCTCGGTACTGTGCCCCCTCAGGGGCCAGACCCACAGTTTCCATAACTCGGGCCGAGGGTGAAATATTGAGCCCTCTGCCTGTGTCAGCAGGTCCCTCCTGAGGGGAATCTCCCACGGAGGGCCGTCTAGGAGCAATATAATGTCTGAGAACCATACTCGGGCCGGCCACAACGGGGCTACCAGCAGTAGACTGATCCCGTCGCGACGGACCCTCTCTAGAACTCCCGGGAGCAGAGCGATCGGGGGAAATGCATACAGACGCAGCCTCGGCCACGTCTGCACCATGGCATCCAACCCCAGCGGGGCTGGATGAGTGAGGGAGAACCACAATGGAAAGTGGGTCGTCTCTCGAGACGCAAACAGATCCACTTCCACTGGGCCGAACCTCTGACATATTGACTCCACCACCTCGGGGTGGAGTCTCCATTCCCCGGGCCTCAGCCCCTGTCTCGACAGGATGTCTGCTCCCTGATTTTGACTCCCCGGGATGTATGTTGCTCTTAGAGACAACAGTTTCCCTTGGGACCACAGGAGGATCTGATGCGCCAGTCTGCATAGAGGGCGAGACCTCAGACCCCCCTGATGGTTTATATAGGCCACTACCGACATATTGTCTGACCTCACCAGGACGTGATGGCCCTTGAGGTCTGGCAGGAAGCTCCTCAGAGCCCGGAACACCGCCAACATCTCCAGGCAGTTTATGTGCCAGGAGGAATGATGGTCCTGCCATAGGCCTGTCGTAAAGCGGCCGTCCATGACCGCGCCCCAGCCCGTGAGGGAGGCGTCTGTCGAAACGGTTTTCCGGCGACATGACGCTCCCAACACTGGACCTTGGGACAGAAACCAAGCTTTTTTCCACATAGATAGGGAACGAAGGCATCTGCGCGTAACCCTGATCATGCGGAACGGGTTCCCCCTCGGGAGAACCCCTTGGTTTTCAACCACCACTGAAGGGCCCTCATGTGCAGCAGGCCGAATGGAATAATGTTGGACGCTGCTGCCATGAGCCCTAACACTCTCTGAAAATGTTTGACAGTGATGGCTTGGCCTAGCTTTATCCCTGACACTGTGGCCAGAATGGACTCGACTCGTGCGGGAGACAGTTGTGCCCGCATCGTGACCGAGTCCCACACCACTCCCAAGAACAGAGTTCGCTGGGCTGGTGTCAACACGCTCTTTTTCATGTTGAGTCTCAACCCCAGGCTTTGGATGTGGGCGAGGACGACATCTCGATGCCGAACCGCCAGCTCTTGTGACTGGGCCAAAATCAGCCAGTCGTCTATATAGTTGAGCACCCTGATGCCCTGGAGCCTCAGCGGTGCCAGAGCCGCATCCATACATTTGGTAAATGTGCGAGGGGAGAGAGCTAGGCCGAAGGGAAGAACCCGATATTGGTACGCCTCGCCCCCGAAAGCGAACCTCAGGAACTTCCTGTGAGATGGAAGGATGGATATATGGAAGTATGCGTCTTTTAGATCTATCGTGACAAACCAATCCTCGGATTGAATTTGACTCACGATGATGGGAATAGTGAGCATCTTGAACCTGAATCTCCTCAGAGAACGGTTCAGATGCCTGAGATCTATTATTGGACGCAACCCCCCATCCTTCTTGGGAACTATGAAGTAGCGGCTGTAAAACCCGGACTCCCTCTCCGGTGGAGGAATATGTTCTATAGCCTCCTTTGCCAGCAGGGAGTTGTAGCCACTGAGCGAATCCTGTGTTCCTATCACTACTGAACAAATATGAACACATATATGTTTAATTCACAAAACCTTGAACCATGTGATTTGGTGACCACCAACAGGTCATTATTTTAACTTAGTTTACGACGCACGGCCAATAAAGAAACAGGTCCCCTTTGTTCGCGAACCCTTGTCCAGTCACCAGCATAAGAGTGCCCCCATTCAGACGCACAAGCTAATTTTTCCCCCTCGCATCTTCTTACGCCGCTAGGCTGATAAGTGAATTTACATACACAACTACCCTTTTGTCTTGAAGACAACCATGTGCGAACAAAACCCTCACGTGGTACACACCACGTATGGACAGATGCTGACCATAAGGAGACTCTGATACACACACATATCCACACACAAACGTCCCTTTGTGTACAACTTAGGATAGAAATGTCCTTAATGTATATAACACAGAATTGCCCGGAGGAAACGCTGACTGAACTCTGATACAGACACACACACATTAACACACAAACACCAGGAATGGAACTAACTTTTCAGAAAAGTACCTCTAAATGTTTTAAATGTATTCATCTTTGTGCTTAGATGTCTTCACATGCCATACGGGAAGTACTGACAATTTTATTGTGTGTTAATCAAACTTTAAAATGCTTGTAATTCTGCATATGGATGTAACCATGTCCTTCTGCTTGTTACCTACTTGTTCTTGGTATCTGTGTGATCGTTATGATGTGACCGAGCCAGTCATACATAGGATATTACAGTAAAATGTATTGTTATGTGTGTACAATCTTTCTGTGTAGAAATGATACAATTTTATACCATCATAAATTATCCTGACAAGACAAAGAAGAACTTTTCCCGCTCGGGACACTCTTAAAGATTATTGGTCACGTATGCGAAACGGGCGTGAACCCCTCCTCTCCATAAGAGACTGACACAGAAGTTTCTTCAGCACTTCAGAGCTTTAGCAGATCCAGAGAACTGAAGAACTAAAATGAACTGAGAACTTGAGAACACTTTTCTCTCCGAGCACTCGGTTGGAGAACATTCTGACGAACCCACGTCGTCAGTGAGAAGACCCATGGCTCCCTTTTAGGGAGCGTTCTCCGTTTTTCTTTTATTTTATTTTCTTTACTAAGTTTTATTTTCATACTCGCCTCTCCCTCCACGGGAGATGAACTCTGAATTATTTCCTTGGCAACTTCACGTTCGGTTAACCTTTAAACTTCCCGCGAGTCTGCTCGCCCCGGAAGACACGAGAGAACACGCCTATAGCACCAAAGGACAAACACGCACACGACTCTGCGTTCCTCAGCTACACAAGAGAACCATATGCAAGTATAGGTTATTGATTTGATGATTGATGTGATTTCTTGTTGTCTCTCTAAGGGTTACATTGTCTGTGAATTTTGCCATGTGATCAATCTCTCTCTCTCTCTCTCTCTCTCATCCTCTTACTCTCTCTCTCTCTCTCTCTCTCTCTCTCTCCCTCACTCAATCTCTCTCTCTCTCTCTCTCACTCTCTTTGTTATTCGTCTGTCTCAACTGCTTACTGTACATACATGTATCCCGTGTTTAAATGTAGAATTCTGTATCCGTAGTTTCATTTTATTAAAACCATTATATGCTTGATTGTTTCTGAAAAGCTCATTTTACAAGTCAATGAATTGTTTGATCTTTAGCTAAAGCTTTACAATTTGTTACTTTTTAGTAACCTAACTTTGATAATGACAAGAAGGTGATTTTTCATGGCCAGAAAATAGCTTCTTGTAATTATTAAGAAAGAGATAATTTTTGTTGGAAAATTGATGAGTTAATCTTACGGCCGTTTGCTGGACAAACAGATTGTTCGATAGCTAAATTAATTCCATTAAAGGTTATCTCATATAGTCGATTTGAAAGGGGACCATTGATATATGAATGAGGAATTATAATTCGTTGTGATTGATCATTCATATGTACAATCGATCTATTTTCAACTTCGATAATTTAACTGTAATATGCAATATATTAATCATATTCATGATTAATTTTTCAAATTCCCTATATATAATTTGAGCTAATTTAATGTAATACCAATGTTGTTACAGAGTTTACTTCCTGTTCCAATACCCGACCCTGCACTGGGTCGACTACAGTCCAAACCACCCCGTTGAATCTGGGTGGGCGGAAACCGAACTGTAGCCTGTACCCATTTTGAATGGTGCGCAGGGCCCACGGAGAAATATTCGCTAGATTTTTCCATGCCTCGAAATATTTTACCAAAGGAACCAGGCTCTCGAGCCTGGCTTCGGGTATTAATCGGGATTCGTTCTCGACCCCCTGAAGCGGGTTTCCGGCAGGGCTGGATCGAAAACGATTCTCGATGGGCGAACGCGAATGCTGTCTGGCCGCAGGCCTGTGGGGCGGACAATACAGCCTGCGTTCGCTGGAAACCGATGTGTCCCGAAACGTTTTTAACGGCGGAAGAGCAACATCGATTTCCTGCGGGCTCCGCGAAGGAGACGACCTCGGTCGTTCCACCACGGGTGGGGCCGCCCGCAGAGATCCTAGAGCAGCTAGGATCTCTTTGACGAAGCCTTTTTAGCCTGCAGGACGGCCCTCAGGTCACCCTGCTTCTGCTGAGGCTTCGCCTGAGAGCGCCGTCTATGCCCCCAGGCTCCTTGAGGGGGGGCTCTAGATGCAACGCTCTCTTTTTGAGCCTGTCTATAGGCAGAGGAGCTGGTGGATGGCTGTGGCTGCGGCTGCCCACCAGGGGCAGACTTCTTAGATCTAGAGCGGCGAGGGAGATATTGTTTGAAGGCCGCCGACTGCTTTTTCGCCTCCTGAAACCTGTCGACGACGGTATTAACGGCATCGCCGAACAGGCCAGAAGGCGAAATCGGGGCATCAAGGAGGAAAGCCCTGTCCTTTTCCCTGATGCCCGAAAGATTTAACCATAAATGTCTCTCCGAGACCACCATAGCCGCCATGGAGCGGCCGATAGCACGGGCCGTCTCCTTAGTGACTCGGAGAGACAAGTCAGCGGCCTTCCTCAATTCCGCAATGTCCTCTGGAGTTGGACCCTCGCCCTCATCTATATCTTTGAGAAGGTCGGCCTGGTACGCTTGAAGCAGCGCCATGGTGTGAAGGCTCGCACCAGCCCGACCCGCTGCCATATAAGCCCTGCCCACTAAAGATGATGTATCTCTGCACGGTTTAGTGGGCAGCACCGGGGCTTTAAGAGATGATGCCGATTCGGGGGATAAATAATTTGCTAACGGCTGTTCCACCCGTGGCATCGTCCCATAACCGTTTTCTCGTGCCCCCACGATGTTACTATAATTAAGGACTGGGGGGTTGGACACACGAGATGAGTGTGGTCTAGTCCATGATTTACACAACTCATTGTGTAAATCAGGAAAAAACGGCAAGCCCCGGTGATGAGGTTGTTCCCTGTGCTGCAGGAAGCGCTCGTCCAGCTTGCTTTTAATCAGCGCTTCCTGCTTCTCCTGTGGCCAACTGACATTCAAACGGGCCACAGCACGGGAAACAACTTCCACCAGCTCTTCATATGCGGGGACACGGGGTGGCGAGTCGTCCCCGAAATCCCCGCCCTCGATGCTGAGCACGTCCACCTCCTCAGAGGCAGACAGCTCAAGCATCGAGCCCTCGGCTCGCGCAGAAGAAGCCGCGGGGCGGGCTTCCGCGCGAGGCTCGAGTTCATCGGAACTGCCCGAGGAATCCCGAGAAGGTGCCTCGGCAGCCTCGGGATCCCCAGACAGATCCATTTGCGAGCCCCATGAAGAGCGTCGCCGCGCCGCCTCAGCGAGCGCGGGTCCCGCACCACGGGGCTCGCGAGGCTGGCCATCCTCATTAAATAAGGCCAGCCGGGAACGCAGCACGCGGAGCGACAATCTCTCACAATGCTCGCAAGCAGCTCCATTTAGTTCGAGAGCTGCCTGCGCGTGCTGCATTCCCAAACAATGTGTACACAGTTGATGTGTGTCCCCGCCCGTAATATAGCGAGGGCAAGGGTGCACACATCTCCTGAAACTCACACTCGCCATGATATAATATATATATATATTGTGCTTAGTGACAGACAACAATAAATATGACAGACAGTACAGATAGCGCTTGCTGAAGAACAGTAGCTGTCATCTCATGTTGCCGGCGTGCCTTTATAGCTTCCGCCTATGTGTCGTCACGCATTACGTCATTACGCAAACCAATCGGAGATCGGCTTAGTTTCATTCATCCTTCAGAGGCGCTACGCTGAGGGGCATCCCCCAAAGTGTCATGTGACGCAGTCGAGTTCCCTCGATAGGGAACTACTTTATTTCTGAAGCATCTTTGCTAAGATCACCCTTGGATTTTTAACTATATTTCCTTTGAAAACTCTTTGATGCACACGCTAATGCTGAGCATAATGTTCTATTTACAAATAAAAATTGATAAATGTATGTTTTGTGTTATTTAGGAGAAAGTGCTGGGAAAATATGGCATAGGTTGGGTGTGCTTGTGTAACTATGGCAGGGGGTGATTTTTGGGATGGGGAACACTCAAAGATTTTTATTGAGGTACATTATTTTTTCAACAGTTTTTGGACTGAGTTGGTTTCTTTTTTTGCTCACAACCTCTCCAGACTTGGAAAACACTCGCTCACAAGGAACAGATGATGCTGGCGAACATAAAATTTTTTTTGCAAGATTAAACAGATGAGGGTACACATTTTGATGGTTTCGCCAGTACGCCAGTGGGTCTTCTGATCTTGCTACTGGTGGATCAGTCATATACCTCTGCACCTCCACTGTAGCATCTGCTGTGGCATTCCTTGCCCTCCTTGCTTCAGAAGCATCTCTGTCCAGAGTTTCCCAAAGGTTAACACCTGAAAGACAAATATGATGATAATTATCAGTACTGAAAGGTTTTAATTTCATCAATTAACTATTTATAACTTTACCTGTGGATGATGGATTTTCAACATTTGCAGGTGCTGGTTGAGCTGATGTGGAGGGCTGTTCTTCTGTAGGTGAATCATGTGATGGTGTGTATCTTATCAGTTGTGAGCATTGTGCTGTTAGTCGTCTTACTGATGCCTGTGTCTGTACTTGATTGTAGAATCCTATGGTTTTGAATCTAGGATCCAACAGTGTCGAAAGGGTCAGTGCTGTTTGGTTCTCCGTAGTTTCAAACTTGTTTTGCATCGCTGTCACCAAGTTCTGTCCCAGTAATTTAGCTGTGTTGTGGCTTGTTTTTCCAATTGTTTCATACAGGTACTGCATTAACATTTTTGTCATTGGGATAACCTTTGACCCTGACACTCTCTTCTCCTCAGACAGTTCTACTGTTGCCTGGTAAAAGGGGGCAAGCAATTGCAGGCATGCAGCAGCTGTTTCATAGTCCTCTGAAGACAATGGTCTTACATCTGTTTTCAGCGTTGCAAGAGCTGCCCCCACTGACTGTCTTTCTTCATAAAGGCGTTGTAGCATGAGGAAGGTGCTGTTCCAGCGTGTGTCCACCTCCTGAATAAGCTTGTTCACTGGATGATTCATCTGCTCCTGTACTTCTTTGAGCTTTTCATTTGCCGTTGTGCTAGTTTTAAAGAATGTCACTACTTTTCGTGCCCTTGTGCGTAGGTTTTCTAGGCCAGGAGTTGCATCAAGACTCTTGTTCACCACTAAATTTAGGGAATGAGCAAATCAAAGTGCGTGTCTGAGATTTAAACTTCTGACAGACGCAACCATATTAGCTCCTGCATCTGTCACAATTGAGATCACTTTGCCTTCAATACCCCATTCCTCCATGAGTGACCTCATAGCAGCAGAGATGTTAACAGCTGTATGAAGTTCAGGGAAAGGCAGCACTCCCAAAAGGACTGTGGCCAGCTTCACAGAATCATCCACATAATGGCACGTCACTGCTAGATATGCATCCATATTAATGGAGGTCCACATATCAGCAGTCAGGCTCACAGCCTCCACCCTCTGCATGATGGCCTTGGCCTTGGCTTTCTCCTCCTCATATTTCTGAACCACCATGTTCTTAAGAGCCTTTCTGGATGGAAGAGTGTATGTGGGATCAAGCAATGCCACAAACTCCTTGAAGCCACAGTCATCCACGATGGAAAAGGGCTGCGAGTCCTTCACCACCATATTCACGAGAGCCTCATCTAGCTCTCGCTTCCAGTCCACTAAGACAAATAAATAAAGACATAAAGAAATTAAAAATACTTTAATAAAAGAAATTAAGGATTTATGTGAAACTGCATTTAAATGAAGACCTATGAGTCAAGGCAGTCATATCAGATTGTGTAAGTGTGTCTAGGTAATAATAATATAATACATAGCCTACCTTGATTTGTGTTCCCATGGTTTTTAGCAGCTCCATGCTTGGCAGTGAAGTGCCTAATCATGGAGGAAGTATTCCCGTGATACTTCAGCTCGGTTGAACACACCAAGCACCGGACCTGTAAAGAAAGCAATTTGTAAATAAAAATGCAATTTGAGTCTATTGATAGCTACTGGCTACACTAATCATGTACATCATTTTACTGTTATGCTACCTTAATATAGACCATAGCTATAGAAGATTATAATAACAAAAATAGAGTTTGGAGGTTTTTTGTTTGCTTTTGTTAATGTATATGCCCCGAACAATGGGTCAGAAAGGGTTAGGTCTTTTATGAAATTGAATGAATCTCTTAAAAAAATTGATGATGGTGTGTGTATTATTGTAGGGGGAGACTGGAATTGTACAACAGATTTCACTGTTGATAGAAATGGTGAAGAACCTCATAATCAATCTAGTTTAGTATTGTCCAAAATAATGGAAAAAAGAGGTTTGGTAGATATATGGAGAGTAAGGAATGGAAGGGAAAGACAGTACACATGGGTTAGAGTGACTGACAATATTGTCTGTGGGGCTAGATTGGACCGGTTTTATCTTGGAAAAATATGGAACAACAGAATAATGAATGTTTTTCATTCACCAAATGCCTTTTCAGATCATCATATGGTTGGTTTAGATCTTAACATGAAAGAATTGTCGAGACGTACGTATTATTGGCATTTCAATGTTAAACTGTTACAAGATGTTTTGTTTTGTGAAAGATTTACAATGTTTTGGAATGAGTGGAAAATGAAAAATAGTTGTTTTGAGAATATTAGCCAGTGGTGGGAAGTGGGAAAAGCCCAAATAAGAGTCTTTTGTCAGAATTATACTTTGCATTCTTCATCTCACATTAAAGTAACAATACAAAGATTGGAAAGAGACATTTTGCAGTTAGAAAAAGAACTTATCGATAATTCTGGAACTGTGCAGCAAAAAGACTGCAAAAGAAGAGAATGGAACTTGGATCTGTCTTACAGGAACGGACTAAGGGAGCACTGATTAGAGCGAGGTTCTGCTCTATTAAAGACATGGATGCTCATAGTTCTTATTTTTTTAACCTGGAAAAGAAAAAGTTTCAACAGAAACAGATGTACCATCTTCGTTGTGCAAATGGAACTATAACCTCTGATCCGGTGGAAATCAGAAAAATGGCAGTGAGTTTTTATGAGTCATTATATAGTAAAGAACCATGTGACTCTAAAAGTACTGAGGAATTACTGCGTGATTTACCAAAGTTACCAGATGAACATAAAAAATTGCTGGACAATGAAATTACTTTTAAGGAACTCACAGAGGCAATGCAGCAATTATCTTCAGGTCGGTCTCCAGGAATAGACGGACTGCCGGTTGAATTTATAAGCAATTTTGGAATGTCATTGGAGTGGATTTGTATGAAGTATTTTTTAATTGTTTTAAAGAAAAGTCACTCCCGTTAAGTTGTCGTCGTGCAGTCCTCTGATTGTTACCAAAAAAAGGGGATTTATGTTTATTGAAAAATTGGAGACCAGTGTCCTTACTATGTCTGGATTATAAGATACTGTCAAAATGTCTGGCTAATAGAATTAAGCATTGTTTAGAGTTTTTGATTGATAAA
>JAZAVI010000086.1:0-47500 GCA_036326025.1 Chrosomus eos | reverse complement strand
GTACCAGTTAAAATACAAAAAGGAATCAGACAAGGTTGTCCAATGTCTGGCCAACTGTACAGTTTGGCAATTGAACCCCTATTGTGTCTGCTTAGACGTAAACTAAAAGGTTTAATTATAAATGGCAGTTTAAAAAAAGAGTCTATTATATTATCTGCATACGCCGATGATATTACTGTAGTTATTCAACAACAGGAGGATGTACAGAATTTAAAGGGGGCTTTAGATGTCTATGAAAAAGCTTCATCTGCTAGGCTGAACTGGGATAAAACTGAAGCTGTGTGGTATGGTTCTACTGGAAACCTCAATATGGTTTTTCCAAAACTCCCTAATAATATTCAGTGGGGTACACTTGGTTTAAAATATCTAGGAGTATATCTTGGTCAAGAAGAATATAAAAAGAAAAATTGGGAGGGTTTAGTGGAGAAGGTCTGTGCGAGGATGTCTACCTGGAAATGGTTGCTTCCCCAGTTATCGTATAGGGGGAGAGTACTGATTGCCAACAATCTCATTGCCTCAATGCTCTGGCACAAATTGATGGTTGTGGATCCACCTGTGATGTTAATTCAAGAAATTCAAAGGAGACTTGTTAATTTCTTTTGGTCTGGTCAACACTGGCTGAGAGCTGCTGTCCTCTATCTTCCTGTTCAAGAGGGGGGACAGGGACTGATAGATATTCGAGCTAGAATGGCAGCTTTCCGACTGCAGGCTGTTCAGCGCCTACTATATCACCAGCATCATGGATGGATGGGGCTAACGTGTGCTCTTCTACGTAAGGCTGGACGAATGGGTCTAGATAAACAGCTATTCACCGTGACCCTAAAGAAAACATCTCTTGGTGGACTTAACCCGTTTTACATTAACATTTTGGATTTATGGCAATTGTTTTCTGTTTCAAGAGAGTGGTCAAAACCAGGTCTGTGGCTGTTTAACGAATCTCTTTTTTTCAATCCTCTTTTTCCCGTCGAGATCCTGAACTCTGAGACCATAAGGTCAAATTTGATTCTGGCTGGAGTATCTACGTTTCGTGATCTAAGAAAAGGAGATGGGTGGATTGAAGCTGAAGAACTTGCTCTAAAAGTGGGGTTCAGGTCTGTGCGTCTCGCCAAACGAGTGCTAGATGACCTAGAAGCTGTACTTCCGTTCTCAGCTAAAGAATTTCTTAAAGAGACTTGTACAGAAGATACAGAGCCTTATTCTTTTCCGGAACTTGACTTTTTGATGAAAAAGGATGATCAAGAAGAAGATCCTTCAAAATTGCTGTATTTGGATACTCCAGAAATGGGGTTGTTCAAGGAGTTATCAAAAAGAACTTTATATACAGCATGTATCAAAACTATGAACTATCAAGACCTTAAGGGCCAAACAGAAAGTAAATGGACTTTAGTGTTGGGGTCGGGCTCTTCCCCGAAAGGTAGCTGGCGGACCCTGTACAAAAAACCCATTGAAAAGAGAGTGGGAGATCTGCAATGGAGAATTGTACATGGAGTTTTAGCCACAAACAGACACATAGCATGACTGGATCCTTTAGTTGGGGAGGGGTGTCCCTTTTGTAATGCGTCAGAAACTGTGATTCATACGTTTATGGAATGTTATCGCCTGAAAAGCTTGATGCAGCTAGTGAAGGTTTGGAGTCTGAAGCTAATGGGTTTGTTTAATGTTTCATTGTTTATTTATGGGCCAAAGTATACAGTAGAAAACAAAAAGAAAGTTATTATTCTTAATTTTCTTTATGGAATGGTAAAGTTGGCAATTTGGTGTACCAGAAAGAACAAAGTTGAAGAAAGTGGGTGTACTGATCCTATTTTATTGACAAAATGTTTTGTAAAAAAAAAGGTTAGCTGTAGAGTATACTTTTTATAGCCTTACACATAATGATCAGGGTTTTTTTCATCTTTGGGGTTTTAATAATTTCTTGTGTGAACCTGATGGAAATGGAAGCTTTAATCTTAACATTTTCTAATATGTCTATGAAGAAAACATTAGTATTGTTTTAAAAACAAACAAATAGTTGTTTGTTTGTTTTTTTTGGTTTATAATTATTTATTTAGTTAAATCCCAAATGTTATTGAAATAATAAAGGGATTTTTAAATGTCAAAAAAATGTTCTCTCTCTCTCTCTCTCTCGCTCTCTTTTTCTCTCTTTCTCGCTCTCTCTCTTTTTCTCTCTTTCTCTCTCGCTCTCTCTCTCTCTCTCGCTCTCTCTCTTTTTCTCTCTTTCTCTCTCGCTCTCTCTTTTTCTCTCTCTCTCTCTCTCCTCTTTTTCTATTTTTCCCCTTGCTGTTTTTCTTTTGGTCTTTTCTATTGATTAATTTGTTGGGCCGCTTGCTATCCAATTTGCTGGGAAGCATGTCGGCCCCACGCGTGCAGGCTTTGAGTACACTCACGCGGCGTAATGCGGTTAAAGTAGCCGCCGCGGTGAGTGTGGAGGAATGTTGTCTTGCCATTGGTGAGGTGGTAGGGCATGGGAGCGTATTATCCGCCTCCAGAATGATTAGTGCTGTTGTAGTGTTTCTCAGTAGCGTAGATAAGGTTAATGAAGTTGTTGAACACGGAATAGTCGTTGGTGGTGATTTTGTCGCGGTTCTTCCCCTTTCATTGCCCGCCAAGAGAGTCACATTATCAAATGTTCCACCGTTCGTAAGCGACGAAATTTTGACACAGTCTTTATCACGTTATGGAAAATTGGTATCTCCGATTAAGAAGATCCCAATTAATAGCGGCTCACCGTTGTTGAAACACATTGTCTCGTTCAGGCGTTTTGTTTACATGATTATTCAGGACGATGTAGAGCTAGACATGACACTCAATTTTCGAATTGACAACTTTGATTATGTTATTTTTGTCACTACCGCAAAATCAAAGTGTTTTGGTTGCGGTAAATCTGGACATTTAATTCGTAATTGTCCCGACAAAGTTGCAGAAAAGGAAGTAAACGCAGTGAATGGGAATATTGTAGGCGATGGTGGCGAGGATGGTGCTGTGGATTTAGTTGGGGAGGCGGCGGCTGCGGTTGCGGGTGTTCCTAGTGGGAGTGTTGTTGCGTCGACTCTACTACGCTGTGAGCACTCGGAGTCGGATACGGTGCCCACCAAAATGCCTTTAGAGGCTAGTGTTGAGGATTTACAGAGTGTGGCACCGGTTTCTGTAGATAAACATGTTGAGCAAATAGAAAGTGAGAGTAATTCAGTGATTTTGCAAGACGAATGTGTAAAGGATTGTGTGGAGAAAGAACATTTTTTCAAAATGCCTTCCAATAAAAGGAAGATAATTGAAAAAATGGTTGATGCCAAAATAAGTAAAACAAGTGAAATGCAAGAAAGCATGGATCAAGATACAGAAAGTGATGGTGGGTCTTCTGACTCCAGTGTGACACTTTCTCAGGGGGAGTTTAGTGGTCGGGATTATGAACTTGAGGATATTAAGTTATTCCTCAGATCAACAAAAAATAAAAGAGGAGTGTGCGTGAAGGAATATTTTCCTGATGTAAAACAGTTCGCTGAAAAGGCAAAAAGCTTAATGGCAGAGAGTTGCTTTACTAATAAAGAAGTCTATCGACTTAAGAAAATTGTGAGGAATCTAAATACTGCTTTAATCAATGATGTCAGTTAATTTAAAAAATAAAATGGCTGATGTGCTGTGGCTTTTTGGGTGTCTTTTCTTTTCCTTTTTATTATTTATGAGTGAAGTTCATGTAGCTACTTTGAATGTTAATGGGGCAAGGGATTCTGGAAAAAGAGCTACAATATATGAAGTAATTAAGCAAAAAAATATTGATGTTGTTTTATTACAAGAAACTCATAGCGACTTAAAAAATGCTGCTGATTGGGCAAGGGAGTTTGATGGCATCCCTGTGTTAAGCCATAACACTTCATTAAGTGGGGGAGTAGCCATTTTATTTGCAAAGAATTTTAGTCCCATATCTTATGATGTTGATGAGATAATAAAAGGTAGGCTTTTAAAAGTTAGAGCTGTTGTTGAAAGTTATGTGTTTATTTTTATTTGTGTATATGTTTCAACTGCACCTGTTGAAAGAATGTCTTTTTTAGACATACTATGTTCAACTCTACATAACTGTTGTTCAGAAGACTTCTTGTTCCTTGGTGGTGATTTCAATTGTACTGAGCATAATCTTGATCGGAATCACATTGAGCCTCATTTGGGTTCACGTAAACGTTTAATTCATATTATTAAAAAGTATGATTTATGTGATATTTGGAGATCTTTAAATTGTAATGAGAGACAGTACACTTGGGTTCACACGCGTGATAAGGTTATGTCATTAGCTAGGTTGGACAGATTTTACAGTTTTAGTCACCATCTTAGTATTTTCAATAAATGTTATATAACACCAGTAAGTTTTTCGGATCACAGTATGGTGCAATGTAAGCTTATTTTGAGCTCATTAAAACCAAAAAGCGCATACTGGCATTTTAATACTAATTTGTTAAGTGATCATTTGTTTAAGGAGTCTTTTAAGTACTTCTGGGATGCTCACAGAACAAAGAAGTCTTCTTTTTACTCATTGCAACAGTGGTGGGATGTTGGCAAGATACAAATAAGGCAGTTTACACAACAGTATACTCACAACGTTACTAAGGAGTTGACTCGTTCTTTAGAGCTTTTGGAAGGAGAGATAATTGAATCTCAAAATCTGGCACAATCTACTGGCAAGACACATTATTTAGAAACCTGTTCAAGGAAGAAAGCTCAGTTAGCTGATCTACTGGGGCATAAGATACAGGGGGCTCTGGTCCGCTCACGTTTCCAAAGCATTGATCAGATGGATGCACCATCCCAATACTTTTTCAATTTGGAAAAGAAGAATGGTCAGAAACGGTTTATTCATGGTTTGCGCTCCGAAGATGGAGTGTTATTGACAGATCTGACCGGTATTCGGGGAAGAGCAGTTAATTTTTTTTAAAATTTGTATAGGAGCGAGCTTAAGTCAGAGTGTGGTGCTGACAACGTTTTCCTTGACAACTTACCAAAGCTGTCAGAGGAAGTCAACGATGAGCTTGAAGGTGTGCTGACCCTGGAAGAGCTCTATAAGACCCTGCAAACCATGAAGTCTGGGAGTGCCCCAGGAATGGATGGCATCCCAGTTGACTTCTACAAGGTTTTTTGGTTGGAAATGGGTGTAGATCTGCTGGAGGTACTCAAGGACAGCTTGTCGAAGGGCGGGTTGCCATTGAGTTGCCGAAGAGCGGTGATCACTCTAATTCCAAAAAAGGGGGACCTTACAGATATTAAGAACTGGCGCCCTGTCTCGCTTCTCTGCAGTGATTATAAAATTCTTTCTAAGGCTTTGAGTACCAGATTGGCTGGAGTGTTGGGTCAGGTTATCCATCCAGATCAGACGTACTGTGTCCCTAGTAGATCAATAGTTGATAATATTTCTTTAATTCGAGATATTTTTCATGTCTCTAAGTTGTTAAATTTGGACTGTGGCTTGATATCTTTGGATCAGGAGAAGGCTTTTGACCGAGTGGAGCACTCATATTTGTGGAGTACTTTAACAGCTTTTGGTTTTAGCAAAAATTTTATAGACATGATTAGAGTACTCTATTGTGACGTTGAGAGTATCCTGAAAATAAATGGTGGCTTATGTGCTCCCTTCCAGGTTCTCAGGGGTATCAGACAAGGTTGCTCCTTGTCTGGAATGTTGTATTCCTTGGCTATTGAGCCATTGCTTCAGCAGATAAGGAGCCATTTAAGTGGGTTGTCTTTTCCAGTTTGTAATAAAAAGATTTGTTTGTCAGCCTATGCCGATGATATTGTGGTGATGATTAACAGACAAAGTGATGTGCAAATTTTATCTAATTTATTGGAAGAATTTAAACTGTTGTCGTCTGCAAAGGTTAATTGGAAAAAAAGTTATGCTTTATTATTAGGACAATGGGCTGATGGGAAACCTTGTCTTCCGGATGGGATGGTTTGGGGAAATGGAGGTATAAAATATCTAGGAGTTTATCTAGGGGATGACAGTGTGTTACAAAAAAATTGGGAGGGGTTGATGGAAAAAATTAAAGGGTGCTTGGAAAAGTGGAAATGGTTATTACCGAATATGTCTTATAGGGGGCGAACTCTCATTGTAAACAATTTAGTGGCATCTTCACTTTGGCATAAATTGGCATGTGTAGATCCGTCTCCACAGTTTTTAATGGAAGCTCAAGCTGCTCTGGTGAACTTTTTTTGGGACAAACTACACTGGGTCCCACAGAGTGTTTTATACCGCCCCAAAGATGAAGGTGGGCAAGGTTTGATTCACTTACAAAGTAGAATGGCGGCCTTTCGGTTACAGTTTTTAAAGAGGTTACTTGATGGTTCTAAAGATTTCAGTTGGCGTGCTTTGAGTTGTACTATTTTGCACACCATTGGAGGGTTTGGTCTGGACAGATCTCTCTTTTTAATGGATCCAACTAAACTGGATGTATCGGAACTGCCTGCCTTTTATCGAAATCTCTTCAAGGTGTGGAGTTTTTTTCGTGTTCATAAGACTGAGAACTCATATTCTCTCCACTGGCTATTGCAGGAGCCACTGATACTTGGGGCCCGTTTGGACATGGCCACTCACTGCTATTTGCCGGGGTTTAACCACATTTTTCTGAAAGCCAAGGTCTTTACGTTGGGACATTTGTTGACATTAACCGGGCCTCAATTTGAGCATGTGGACGCCGTATCTGAACAATTAGGAATCACATCTGTTCGTTTATTAACTCGTTTTTTGGTCAAACTTAAAGCCTGTTTTACAGGTGAAGAGGAACTTTTGTTAAGAGATTTTTTTAAAGGGGTTTGTACTCCTGATGTTGATGATCCCTTTCCATGTTTGATTATTCAACCCATTCTTGAAGAGGGTACAGGTTGTTTGCTGAAATCAGGTGAATCTTTGTTTTTAGATTTCTTGTCTAGTGAAGGAAAAAAATTGTATAGAGCCTGTGTTTTGGTATTTAATAAGAAACTGTTAGAAAAGAGAACTAATACACCATGGTGTTCTGTTTTTAAACTGAGAAAAGATGTAAAACCTGAATGGAGTTCTTTCTATAAGCCACCATTGTCTAAAAGGTTTGGTGATATACAATGGAGAATTCTCCATGGTGCCATTGCTGTCAATTCTTTTATCTCGAAGTTGAATCCTGAAGTTATATCCTGCTTGCCCTTTCTGTCCTCAAAAGGAGACTGTTTTTCATGCTTTTATGCATTGTTTTAGATTAGAACCTTTGTTTGTGAGATTAAGAGAATTGTTTTGTAGGTTTGATGAAACCTTTTGTATTGAGACCTTCATTTTGGGTGTTAAGTACTTTCCGAAAAATCGTTTCACCTGTCAATTGTTGAATTTCATCTTAGGGCAAGCAAAAATGGCTATTTATATTAGCAGGAAAAACAGAGTGGAACAAGAGGGTAGTGATGATGTAAACGTGTGTTTTTTAACTTTGGTCAAGTCAAGAGTTTTGATTGACTTTCGGTTTTATAAAACTATGAGTGATCTTTCAACCTTTGATTTGATATGGTGCAGTCATGGTGCTATATGTACAGTTTGTGAAGGTGATTTGGTCTTCTTTGTTTGATTTTTTTTTTTTCTAAACGTTTTAATATTGTGAAGAGATATTGTTAATATTTATTGTGAAGAGTTACTGTTAAAAATTGTAATTAAAGTTTTTTCAAAAATCTCTCTCCTCTCTCTGTCTCTCTCTCTCTGTCTCTCTCTTTCTCTCTCTCTCTCTTTTTTCTCTCTTTCTCTCTCTCTCACTCGCTCTCTCTTTCTCTCGCTCTCTCTCTCACTCTCTTGCTCTCTTTCCTCTCGCTCTCTCTCTCTCTTTCTTTCTCTCTCTCGCTCTCTCTTTTTCTGTCGCTCTTTCTCTCTCTCACTCTCTTGCTCTCTTTCTCTCTCGCTCTCCTCTCTCTTTCTCTCGCTCTCTTTTTCTCTTGCTCTTTCTCTCTCTTTTTCTCTTGCTCTCTCTCTCTCTCTCTCTCTCTCTTTCTCTCTCTCTCTCTCTCTCTTGCTCTCTCTCTCTCTCTCTCTCTCTCTCTCTCTCTCTCTCTCTCCTCTCTCTCTCTCTCTCTCTCTCTCTCTCTCTCTCTCTCTCTCTTTATATATTGTGTTAAAATGACCATTAAAGTGGTCTTTTCCATAAAAGCGTTTTAAATCAAAATGTATTGTAAAAGTATACAAGTATAAATGATATCTATAGTTATTTCCAGTAATTTGACTCTGATTTCAGAGTAACACTGACAGACACTGACTGGTTCAATCACTACGATTCAAAATGTCAATTATTATTCTTATTTCACATGTACAAAGTTGCATCAAATGAATGGTTGTTGTTGTTGTTTTTAATGGAAAGAGTTTCTCATTTCCTCAGATGAGTGTGTCAACATGCCCCATCACAAGATCTGTGTGTATTTTTAATAATGAACTTTTTTTTTTACAATGTGAATAATGTATGTATATATAAACACGCATCAATATTGTAAAGACTATGGGCGGATCTAATCCGTGGGGAATTTGCATAAATTAATTAATAATTGGTAATTAATAATTATTCATACATGTTTGGATTAGATCAGTCTTACATTAAATTTAATCTCCCTCTAAGGGAGAATCTGTCATTTTACCTGCATGCATACGTGTGAATCTCGACAACCAACCAAATGGTTATGGTTAATTCTCATAGATCACGTTTTACAAACAGGCAAAATTAATTTAGCTCAATTGTCAGAATAATATTGTGGGGGTCCCCAATATCATCTTACTTTATAGGATTTCAGGAAACGCAATTCTCTGGCCAGAAGAATTGGGCTTCCTGCCCTATAACGAATACTCTTTAAAATATTAATTATTTAAATAATTAATTTGTAAAGCTTGTAGCATAAGTTTAGATCTGGCACTTAAGGGACTTGAAATTGAGCAAAGAGAATGAATCAATCAAAATGAATATAATGATATTTAATAAAGGCATGTCTACTTATATATTTACTACTGTTACATGATACATATATATATATATATATATATATATATATATATATATATATATATATATATATATATGTATATTTACAAACGTAATATGCATACAAAACAAAAAACACAAGATCATCAATGAACGAGAAATGCGTAGTTTGGACAATGGACACACCTGTGAGGGTGAGTGAGGGTGTGAGAGAGAGAATAGAGAGGGAGGGGGAGAGAGAGAATTTTGTAGCATTGGTACGATTTCCCAGACATTCGCCTTCTGAAACAACACGGAACATCATCTTAATGCTTCTCAGAAGCCTTATAAAGAGATATACTTGCACAACTGTAATGGCCTCTCTGTAGCACTGCATTCCTGAAACGGCCGGGTCTGGCCGCGAGAGTGAGCAGAGTCCTTTGTGTATGTGAGCGGCGTCACGTGGCGTTGCGGGGCGCGTGTGTTGAACAGAGGTTAACGTCTTTGATGTAACATTACCAACGAACATAGTTCGGCTAAGTTCGTTTCACTTCGTGTGTCGATTACGGAAAACAAACTTTGACTTACAAAAAAGAAACAAGGATCCCTAAGGGAAAATCACGAGGAGTTACATCTATGCATGGCTGGTGACGAGCGTGTGTGTGTCTCCCAGCCCGACGCGTCACGTGCGCGTGTTTCTGCTTCAGAAATAGAGCGCGCGTCTGTTTAAATGTCCCTTGTAGTTGGATTTGCTGAAGAGATGTCACGCGATGTTCTTTTCACTCGTCGATCGGCATTAAACACGAGGCTTATCTAGACTTGAAAACACAAACTAAACTAGAAACACATAAAAGAAAGGCGAAGGGCTCGCCAGGAGACGAGACGCTACATCATGACACGCGGACATGGACGGAAGAGAGGGTTTAAACTGGTGTTCAGTCCTTTTGAAGACCTGACGTTTCCGCCTTCTTTTGGAAGAGGGTCCAATCAGGAGCTTTCTCTTTGGAGGGAGATTTTATGACCCTTTGTGTTCTAACCAGGCATTTGAATCCCTAATTTCATTGGGTGTTTAAGGGAAGAATCTTCACAATTCTTATGATACTAGTGTGTCACCAAGTTTAGCAAAATGTAATGTCCATTAACAAATGGGGAACGAAGATTGGAGTCTATCGAGACCAAACTTGCCACAAATGGATTTGGTTAAACATAGTTTGCAAAGTTTAAAACCTTATACCATTTCCCAACACATAGATCAAACCCCTAACAGACAAATCGTAAGATGAGATTAGATACATTGTTTGTACAATTCTAAAGGGGAAATAGAATATATATACATTAATGTAGAATTCATTTCTCCTTCTTTAGGACTCAGAGAGAGAGAGAGGGAGGGAGACCCCCACCCTCGATGACATTCCTCTGGGAAGTCGTAAACGCTGTTATCTAAGAACGGCAGGCTCTGACAGTAAGTTTTGGTTCTTACTGTCCCAAAAAGCTGGTGCACATAGAATCATACATTTTACTGTAATTTCTTGTATCTGGTTAATTCAGCTGGACCCTGAGAATTAAAACGAGACCAAGAACGATGTATAACGCTTCTGGAAATAGACAGTTATATGTAAAATGCCTAATGATAGAAATCACAGTTATTCCAATGTAACAATGACAAACAAACACATATAGACACATTGAATATATTGGTTTAAATGTTTTTAAACAAAGAGAAGTTTCTTTTCTCCTTAGGATCCACTTCCTGTGGAATTCTGTGTAACAGGAGCCTCTCTCGTGTGTTGGGGGAGGGAAGGGCTCGTGTGTGTGTGTGTGTCTTGTCTGTTTAAATCCTGGGGGAGGACAATGGTTTGGAAGCAAGTTCTAGGCCTTTGAAGGCTCTTGGGATTTTATTATATATTAGTCAATGATTCACCCAAATACTCTACAATATATTAGATTTTCATGTTTTGCACTTGTTTAGTTATTAATATTGTCTTGTGCAAAATTAATAAACTTGAAGCACATTCTGACATTTATTTCACTGAAATGAAAAGTGTGAATCAGTTTAAACCATTCATTATCATCTAATTATCAAAAACACAATACTGACAAAACACATTACAATCAAATAAACAGACTTACAAAGAGTAACAATCAATTCAGACTTTATTTCATATTCACCTCATTTACAAATATTACATAGAACATCCGTCCTGGTAATTTAACATTTCATAAACAGAAAACACAAAGACTGCTCGTACATGTACCGAATGAAAGCAGAGTTGTTGTATCCACTGAACTTCAGTTTGTGCAGAACATGATTTGAATTTCCTGAATTTAAACTATAGGAAGACAGATTTAACTTCACCTAAAGAGAGAAAAGAATAGGAAAGGAGAACAGACAGATACACAGACACACACACAGGCACATATAGAGACACACACAGATATTACACACACAATGACACACTATTGAGAGTGAAAGAGTGACAGTAAGGGCAACACACACCCGCTCCTGCTGTGCAAAATACCGGGTTACTTTAACACTTTCTGAAGTCTGATTGGGTCACTCAATGTTTTCTAATGTTATGAAATGATACAACACTACACAGTGCGGCAGGCGTGTGTCACTCTTTACGGACGGCACATTATTGACTGCCACTGAAGAAGAAATACTTCCAATCTTTTGAACATCTTCAGGAGGGAGTGATGGTCGTGTCTCCCCCTCGCTTGATGACCCAAGCCCAGTTACACTGTGAGCTGCCATGAATGCAGTGTGTACAGACCATGCATCAAATCATTGGTGTGTTTAGTTGCTGTAACCTTGTTGATTCGGTCCCTGATTCCCTGAGGAATATCCCAAGAACATAAATCGGTATCACATTGGGTCATATTACCAAAGCTTGTTAGAAAATAGCAGTGTTGGGGTTCAAACTAAAATAATTCTGTTAATCTTCCTATTTATCTCAGATTTCTATGTGCAGAAGTTCCCTGGTCCCACTTTATAGTGCACTTCTGTTATTAGTGAATATGAAGCTTCCCAGAGAGACACAGAGGCGATCGAGCGGGCGTCCACAGGCAGCGTGTTCTGGAAGACTGCATACAGGGTTTAAAAAGCACAGGAGAATGAATGTTACTCACACGAAGACACAACAGATTTGATTTAGAACCAGGAAAAACACCAACAACATTTCAATGAACCATTAAATAACAACCCATCATGTTCCTGTAAACTGGGTCATCAGTCGAGGTATGAGCCATACATGGTGTAATGATGCGCTGAAGCAGGATCAAGTGCCGCAGTTTTTATTCAATAAACTCAAACTTCACAAATGCAGAAACAGACTCGAGCACGGGACAATCACCATACAACATTAAGAACACACAAAGACTGAACTAGACACAGGGCTTAAATACACAGGCAAACAAGCTGAACAAGATAACAAGTGTGTGTGGCTAATCAGAGACACCTGGAGACTAATAGACATTAAACATCACAGGAACTGCTAAACATGGGACAAGACAGGGGAACACAGACTGGACTCACAGCACACGCTGCTTCTGCACATCAGTGTTGTCTTTCTCTATCTATGCATTAAAGGGATAGTTCAGATATTCTGAAGTGGGGTTTTATTGAGATATTATCCAGACGACACGGCCCAGACTGGAAAAGCTAACAGGACTACCGACACAGAAGCAGTCCTGCTGTGGACGGAGGAAGTGCTTAAAGTATTTTACATCAGTTAATATCACTTTAAGTGTCTGCTATATTTAGACTATTTTCTCCAAAACCGTTTTCTCTCTTTAAAGCCACTCGGTTCATTGACAAGAAGTTTGACCTCCTCACAGAAGACGAGAGTTGCTGGTCTACCGCTGCTTTGGTCGGTTAGTTTTATTAGTTCCTAACCCTTTAAAAACACACAAAATAACCCTTTAAAGTCACACAATAACACAGAGGAAAAATTACTGGTTTTGGCAAAGTAGTCTGGAGGCTTTAACTAGAGCATAGATGAAGACTACACACACACACACACACACACACACACACCACACACACACACACACACACACACACACACACACACACACACACACACACACACACACACACACACACACACACACACACACACACACACACACACACACACACACACACACACACACAAACACAATGCATTCAATGAGCCTATGACAGAGGTGGGCTTTTTTTTCAAATAAAAACTCACTCACACCTACAAAAAATATTAAATTATTCTTAGCTAACACTTATTTAGTTATTGTTATGTATAGTTAGTTCTTGTTATTGCGTATATTCTTATATGTATATTAGTTATATAAATTTGATGTTTTTTGTTTGAAATAAATGATAAATGATCTACTACTTTGTCTTTTCCTTAAAGCATGGTCATATTTATCTAAGCATATTTTGGCATCTTTGTATAGTCTCACCTAACACAGATATATATTTTTTAAACTGCAATTTTAACTTGTGATAGTCAAAAACTTATGAGGTCAAATTAGTTTTATACAGTGGTTCATATAGTTCAGCCGATATGCAGACATTGAGTACTATAGCCATCTAGTGGATATTGATATTATTGTTTTTTTGTTCATATAAGACACCAGATGCCACCAAAGTCACTTCATCTTTAGGCTTTAGCTCTCTGAACTTTAGTGGAATGATATTTTTAATGTAGTTAAAGAAATATTCAATATAAGCATAATTTACATAGAAAATATGGTACTTTTAGAGGTAAAAAAAACACACAATAAACTGATAGATTAAATTTTATCGAAGACGGTGATATAACATTTATAATAAATAATAAATTGGATCACACCTGAGACCTCTGTGTCCACATTTGTCCACGAACACAGAATTAAGGGCTGTAATGTGAACATGGTTTGAGGATTTGAGTGTGTTTATAAAATAAACAATATTTTTTTAAATATTGTAACATAGCAGACATAAAGACGTACAGTAGCAGATGAAAATATATATATATATATATATATATATATATATATATATATATATATATATATATATATATTATATATATATATATATATATATATATATATATATATATATATATATATATACACACAGCACACCATGGTCTTGGGAAAGTTTGCTTGTTTGGTGAGTGATACGCCGCTGCATCGATGATCATCTCAGGAAGATCTAGATTTACAGCGTCTGTTAGCAGTTCCTAATGCTAAACAAGAGAAATAGTCTACAGCCTTGCTAGCAGGAGTGTGATATTAACCATCTTTAGAAAGAGCGTTTGGTGTCTGTAGATCTAGGGCTGATAGAAATGTCTTTGCAGGTTTTTAGAAAAGCTAAAAATACACATTACTGTTAATAATCAACTTTCCTTCAATGATGCTCAAAGCATTTTCCCTCTCAAGTTCAGCAACCCTTTGCTCTTATGTCCTCCAGTAACTCTCTTCATTTATGATGTTTTTGTCCTTTTGCTCTCTTGCCTATAACAAAAGCACAGCTTCAAATCCAAAACTTTCATTCACAGTTCATTTGCTAATCTCTATATAATAGAAGTATGGCTTATTATGTTTAAAAGGCAGTGGTGTAAAGTACGTGCTAAGTACATATACTCAGGTTTTACACTAAAATAAAGTTGAGGTATTTTTGTATTTATTAATTTTGGTTTTAAATGGTAAGTTGTTCGAAGTAGATTCTCAGAAAGTGCATGTAACTAGCCAGAGATATAATAATCCAGAAACAGCCGTCAGTTGGAGTTTACCAGTCAGCAACCTGATGCATTTGTTGAACTATATATCTACTATTTATTTGCTTTGTAATTTTGAAAAGGAACCAAGTCTCAGTCATTGAGAAAGCTTGCCATGATAAATGTCTTTGTTTCCAGGTTTTAGCATCTCAGCTAATCAGGATGATGAGACAGACATGGAGACATTTCAGATGGAGATTGACAAAGAGACTAAGAAGTGCATGTTCAGAACCAGCGGCGGAAATTACTGGACACTCGTTACTCACGGAGGGATTCTGTCTTCAGCCACAGAAGTGGAAGCAGTTTTATCTCAATCTAAAAAAAACAAACAAACAAACAAACAAACAAACAAACAAACAAACAAACAAACAAACAAACAAAACATGGTAAAACTTGAGAAACATGACAAACTATTTAAACTTAATGTTTTAGGATATTGAAAATAAATTATATCAAATAAAAGTTATGATATAAAATGAAGAATAGATATTTAAGATTCTGTAATATTTATGTAAATAATCAAACAATTTTAATTTTTCACTGAAGCACATTTCTCTCTGGAACAATTTAAAATCATGCTGGCACAAATGGGGATCTGGTTTTGTTTATGTCTGATATAGAGTGCATTTTCTTCTCAAATGATCATTAATTTTAAGCTATGGTTGACATGGTTATAATATCAGATATTGCTGCTGTTTGTAAAAAATAATGTGTAACAAAAACTGGTAAATTGATTATTTACCCCAAAATTAAAATTTTGTCATAATTTCTCATACTTGTGTATGACTTTCTTCCTTCCGTGGATCATACAAATAATAAAATAAAACATTTTGAAGAATGTTGGTAAGTTTTGGTGACTTATTACTTCTATTTTATGAAGAAAAAAAACTAGTTGTGTTCCATATATAAAAAACTCATACAGATTTTTGAACGACATGAGGGTGAGCAAATGACGAGATAATTTTACTTTTGGGATGAACTATCACTTTAATGTGTTAATATAATTTAATATATCATATGTATGATCTTGAATATGTGTGTAACTGATAGAGAAGAAAACACCATGTTCGACATTGAGTGGTTGGGCCGAAGAGTCGCTTTGAGGGCAAACAATGGAAAATATGTCTGCAAAAAGAAGAACGGACAGCTTGCAGCTGTGAGTGAACAGGGGCGTCGGACTGGGGGGAAAAAGGGTACCGAGTACCCAGGGCCCGAGGCAGGGGGGGGCCCTTAGAAGTCAGTTTTCTATACAGACATATACATGCACTAACATTTGTATAGCATTAATGTACAAATAAAAAAGATCCTGTGAAAACTAAACTTGTAGTTAGGCACTGGTTTGGTATAAAAAAGTTATTTTCATGCTGTGCAGGGCCCCACCACCCCTCTCGAATCAATGTAAATGGTACGACCCGCAGGTTAGGTGCTTCTGCTGGACCTGCGGTGAATCAGTTGATGAGACAGGAGCTGGAGTGAGCCGTGTGATACTAGGAAGACAGGGGAAGATTCATGTCTTTCCTTAAGAAAGGAAAATCAGAAGCTCAAAAACGAAAAGAAAAGAAGATTAAAGAGAGAAAGGCAAATGAGGGAAAGCAGTTGCTCACTCAGTTTTTTTAAAAGAAAGGTGAGCTCCAAATGCATCATCGAGCATTGACATTGTCTCCAGCTTGTCTCCTCTTCTGCTGCAGTTCTCCTCAGAGTCAGAAGTTTACATGCAGGCCTATATTTCCCTTTATTGTCAAAATCTAACACCCGCGAAAACACAGATCGTTAGCGCCTATTTTACCGGATTGTTATGCAAATTAGCTCGCGCACGCTCTTACATTATAAGTACGATTGTTCTCAGTTTAACGCACATCTTAATGATTGAAAATGACTTATTTTAAAACTAAATTCAAAGACTGAATGTCTAGTTTGGCGGTTTGTGTACCCTGTGATTCTATAATCTGCATTTTTTTAAACAGACAAATAATCGTCTATTAACTTGTAGCCTATACTTAGCCTACACACAAAAAGGTATTGTGACAATAAAGGATATTTTAGCAACCATTTGAAGCCATATATTTCAGTTTCAGACGTGCTAGACCTTTTGTCATCTCAGTAAGTAGTAGGCTACTTTTGACAATAAAACAAAAATATATTAATCAGGGTGTGGCTTAGTTTGTTTACATTTTAAGTGTTTTTTATGATAAAAGTGCAATACCCCACCCATTGGTATCACTATGGTATTTGGTACAGGGGCCCAGCAAGATGGTTTGTACCCAGGGCCCAAAATTTGGTGCTTCGCCCCTGTGAGTGAATCCTTGGGTGAGTTCACACTGATTCTTCTCTGACCTTTTACTAAACTGCCACTACTGGACACAACACGAGTCAGATAAATCCTCTCATGTGTTGGGCAGGGGAGGACGAGCAGTTTGTGCTAAAGCTGATTAATCGTCCTATCCTGGTCTTGCGCGGGGAGAACGGCTTTGTGTGTCACCACAAGAACTCCAATACACTGGACGCCAGTCGCTCTGTGTATGACATCTTCTCATTGCTTTTCAGCGATGGCGCATACCATATAAAAAGTGAGTCATATTGTGTGAGCTGAGACTGGCGAGAGTTTCACTGAGCAACACTGACTCTGTTGGGCACAAATTCCTGATGCATGTTTTTTCCTTCTCTACCACAGGTGGAAATGAACAGTTTTGGTATGTGTCCGGCAGTGGTCTGGTGTGCACAGATGGGGACAAACCGGAGGATTTCTTCTTTGAGTTTGTGGAGTATGGACGGGTTGGCATTAAGGGTCAGAATGGCAAGTACCTGCGTGGAGACCAGGGAGGCACGCTGATGGGCGATGGGTTAAGCGTGGACGCCTCTTCCCTGTGGGAGCACTGAGTGCTGTACAGAACCAGAGACACAAATACAGACTCACTCAGAAACAGTTCTCGTACTGACGCCTGTTCAACTAATGACTTTTCAGGAGTGCGTTGTTCATTCATGTTCTTTCTTCAGTCTTTTTCTGTGAGTAAGTGAAATATGTGTGGTTTTATCTGTTTCTTACACTGTAAATGTTAGTGTCACCCTTTGAATTATCAGACAAATACAATATTACACTCCTTGCAGTGGCGGATCTAGAATGTTTTAAAGCATGGCCACAATCGGGTGACCCTTCACAGAGAGAGGACAAGTTTAACACAAGTCACGCACAATTCTTAAATCAATGAGGTTTGCATACATTTT
The DNA here is from genome assembly GCA_036326025.1 of Chrosomus eos. NCBI lineage: Eukaryota > Metazoa > Chordata > Actinopteri > Cypriniformes > Leuciscidae > Chrosomus > Chrosomus eos. Next base: position 29,601 of record JAZAVI010000086.1, on the reverse strand, counting down.
CCTGATTTTCTACCGCTTTGTTCATTAACTGCTATTTAAAGCCCAGAGGTCAAGCATTTTTTGGATTAAGAAACAACAATACAACTACAATAACTGCTTAAATATTTCCAAATTTGTTTTTTTTCTTCAGTAAGAATAACACACATAATAAAATATAAAGGGTTCATGTTCATTGACAATGTTCAAATTTGTAGTTCTGTTTTCACTCTTTGCTCTGTTTTGGGTTCCAACAAGAATATTCACGAGCATATGATAAAATAAAATAACTATAGCTTAATGTTGTTCTGATCATGTTTTCTTTCAAATCTGAGGATAACTCTGAAACTGTTTTAGACCATGCCATGTGATTTTGTTTAGAGGAGAATAAAATGCTAATAATAGTTACCCATATTATCTTTTTTATGATCTGATTAGGCTTCTTATACAGATTAAGGCAAACAATATATTATTATATTGATACTATGATATCAATATAATAACTATGATACTATATTATATTGTGATAAAAGCTATTTCGATTATCAATATAGGTCCATGAAAATACCTAATGATGAGTCTACCTTTTATGAGTGGGGGGGGGGGGGGGGTGGTGGTCAAGATGGCGGACTGAGTAGTCAAGCTGTTTCGTGCTCTCGCAAAATTTCCCAAGTTAGTTTAGTTTGACAAGTTTTTCCACCTCCAACTGCTAGTATACATACCCCAAGTTGTGGTGTCGATATGGAAGACCATTGTTACGAAATGGAATTAGCTGTAGGTTCGAGCAAAAGGAGAGAGGAGCTGATTCTGATCCACCCACGCCGAGTAAACCCCAAAAAGGGAAAAAGTCTAAAAAACCAACAGTGAGTGAGGAAAAGGAGGTGCCCAATTCGGCTATACTGGATGCGATTAATGCCCTTGGAAGTAAGGTAGATTTACAGCACGAAGAATTAAGCTCGCAAATGAAGCAGCACAGTGCGATGATTGCAAGCGTTGCCAAGTCCGTCCAAATAAATGCGCAGGAGTTACGAGAATGCAAAGACAAAATTAAAATGATGGAGTCACAAATTGAAAATCTGTCCAAAGTCAACAATGATGTGAAAACTCGTGTGTTGGAAGAGGAAAGATACAAGAGAAGGTGGTGTCTTCGCATAAAAGGTCTCAAGGAGAACTCTAACGAGCGCATAAGAGAAGATGTGATTCAACTTCTGGGCAAGATAACGCCTGAGTTTGCTTCTATCATGGGGGAGGCTGTGGATGTCGTGCATCGGGTGGGAAGGAAGGAGACTGGTCGTTCGAGAGAGGTGATTATTCTCTTTACCCGCAGACTTGTGCGTGATGAAGTTTGGAAGAGAACCAAGACGTCATCGGTGTGCAAAGAAGCTGGCATACGGTTTGTCGAAGACCTGACGAAAGAAGATAGACAATTGAGACGTGAATTGTGGCCAAGAATCGAACAAGCCAGAAAGGAAGGCAGGGCCGCTGGGTTTAGAGGTCCGTTTGGATATATCGAGGGTAAACGCATCTCTTAAAAAGGGGTATTGACTGCTTCTAGTTGATATGAGGTGAGGTGGAATGATAAAGAAATGGGATGTTGTTTTTTTTCTATCCCACAAACGCTACGCATATAGTCTACATCTTTATTTTCTTGTTTCAAATTTTATTTTTGTATTTTGTATTTCAAATTATATTTTGTATTGAAGTTTTGGTTAATCGTTCATGTTCGTGTTAAAATCTGATGTCTCATTTTCTTCTTTAAATTGTAGGGGTTTAAAGGACTCAGTTAAGAGAAAGGCAATTTTTTTATTTTGCAAAAGTCAAAAATCACATTGTTTTTTCTACAAGAAACACATTCAGAGTTGGCAGATGTTACCTTTTGGAAAAAACAGTGGGGGGATGATATGATATTTAGTCATGGTTCAAATCGATCTGCAGGGGTAGCTACGTACAGTGGTGTGAATAAGTGTTGGCACCCATGCTAAAGTTGCCTAAAAAGAGGAATAAAAAATCATCTTTTGGATATTGATCTTAATGCCTTAATTAGAAAAATGAGGAAAACTCCAACCTTTAAGGACACAAATTTTCTTTGTGAATGAATAATGTATCATAAATAAATAAATGTTTTTCCTTAAAATACAGGGTGCATAAGTCAGTGCCCCCCTATGTTAAATTCCCATAGAGTCAGGCAGATTTTTATTTTTAAAAGCCAGTTATCTCATGGATCCAGGATAATAGGCATCCTGATAAAGTTCCCTTGGCCTTTGGAATTAAAATATCCCCACATCATCACACACCATTCACCATGCCTAGAGATTGGCATGGTTTTTCTTCAGTTAGCCTAATAGCTGGTTTGATTTGCATTGAAAGATGATCTTATGGAAAGTACCCCATGCCAATCTCTAGGCATGGTGAATGGTGTGTGATGATGTGGGGATATTTTAATTCCAAAGGCCAAGGGAACTTTATCAGGATGCCTATTATCCTGGATCCATGAAATAACTGGCTTTTAAAAATAAAAATCTGCCTGACTCTATGGGAATTTAACATAGGGGGGCACTGACTTATGCACCCTGTATTTTAAGGAAAAACATTTATTTATTTATGATACATTATTCATTCACAAAGAAAATTTGTGTCCTTAAAGGTTGGAGTTTTCCTCATTTTTCTAATTAAGGCATTAAGATCAATATCCAAAAGATGATTTTTTATTCCTCTTTTTAGGCAACTTTAGCATGGGTGCCAACACTTATTCACACCACTGTATATGCTTGAACAGGCAAGATTGTTACTCACAAGGCTGATGTTAGTGGCCATTGGCTTGCAGTGGTCCTACACTTAGACGAATTTTTTTTCATTTTAATTAATGTGTATGGGTATAATGTCCAATCTCAGAATAAAGATTTGTTGGAGACAATAACAAATGTCATAAATGACCTAAAAACTAGTTACCCTACAGATTATATTTTAATTGGTGGCGATTTCAACATAACTCCAGATGAATATATGGATAGACAACCTTCTAAATTTGATATTTCTCATGTAAACAGTATAATTCAAAATTTCTGCTCATCCAATGCATTAACTGATATTTGGAGAAACTTAAACCCCACAGCCAGACACTTTTCGTGGTTCAAACCGAATGCCACTTCAAGGTTGAGAATTGATTATTGGCTTGGATCTGATACTCTTTCTAGTAATGCAACGAAATGTAATATTTCAGGTGCCCCCTTAACAGATCATTGTGTGATCAACTTAATCTTAGAACAAAGAAATAAATCTTGTAATACTAGAGGCTATTGGAAATTCAATGCAGACTTGCTGAATCATATTGACTTTTGTACATATATTAAAAAAATAATTGCTGAATTTAAAGTAAAAAAGATGCCAAGTGGTATTAAATGGGAATTTTTAAAACATAAATTAAGAGAATATTCAATGACCTTTAGCAAAAATCTGATGAAAAAGAATCGTGAAAAAGAAATCCAGTTAATTCAAGAGATTAATAAATGTTGTTGTCAACCTAACATGTCAGATGAAGATAAAGAAAAACTTATTAAGCTTCATTCCATTCTAGATGAATTCTATATTAAAAAGGCAAAAGGGGCATACGTGAGATCCAGAGCTAAGTGGCTGGAAGAGGGGGAAAAAAGTAGCTCGTACTTCATTAATTTGGAGAAAAGACGTCAAGAGAAAAATTCGATTAATAGTTTAATTGTGGACCAAGTAGAACAATTAAATCATAACTTAATAGTAAAAGAGGTGTTTAAATTTTACTCTAAATTGTATTCCTCTTCTTTTTCCTCGGTTAATTCTAATTCTTTTTTCAGATGATAAAAAATAGTATACCGCCTATTGATAATGTATTTAAAGAACTTTGTGAATCAGACATAACCATACAAGAGCTTGATGCAGCTATTAAACAGAGTAAGCCTGGTAAATCACCAGGTCCTGATGGGTTAACCACAGATTTTTATACTTTTTTTTGGGATGACCTAAAATATATATTTTTTGAAGCCTTACAAGATTGTATAAATAATAATGAATTATTGCCAACTATGAAACAAGGGCTTATAATTTTGATACCAAAGCCAGGAAAAGATAAAAGGATATTAGATAATTTACGCCCAATAACACTACTAAATACAGATTACAAACTGTTTACTAAAGCACTGGCTTCCAGATTAAAAACAGGAATATCACAAATTATTAGTGTTACCCAATCAGGATTCTTAAAAATAGGTCAATTCATAATAATATCAGGTTAGTTTTTTATTTGATTGATTATGGTCATCTAATTGATGAAGATGGTTTCATTCTATTTCTGGATTTCTATAAGGCATTTGATATGGTGGAGCATTCTTTTATTTTACAAACTCTTAAACACTTTGGTTTTGGTCCTAAATTTATTAGTATAGTTGGAATGCTTTATAAAGATATAAACAGTTCTGTAGCTCTTACCCAAGGTACCTGTCCAAGATTCAAGGTTAAAAGAGCCATCAGGCAAGGATGTGGTTGTTCTCCCTTATTATTTATAATGGTAGCGGAAATGTTGTCTATTTTACTCAAATTGGGAACTATATCTGGCATTGATCTTGTGGGTAATAATTTTATCGTCAGTCAATTTGCTGATGACACTACGCTTTTTTTAAGAAATGAACAGCAAATACCCCTAGCACTTCAATTAATCAAGTTTTTTTCAGAAGCTTCAGGTCTAGTGCTAAATATGTCAAAATGTGAGCTATTGGCCATTCATGATCATCCTAATTTAACATTATACAATATCCCAGTTAAAAATGATGTCAAATATTTAGGTATCTGGTTATCTAAGAGGATGGATAATTTAGAACATTTAAATTTTGATAAAACTTTGGAAAATTGTAAATTAATAATGAATACTTGGCTGCAGAGAGACATAACAATTTTTGGAAGAATTTTATTGACAAAAGTAGAGAATCTTTCTAGATTCATTTATCCATGTTTCTCTTTAGCGGTTTCTGCAAAAAAGATAAAGGCAGTTAACAAATTAAACTTTGATTTTATATGGAAAATGAAGAGTCATTATATACGTAAAAGCGATATGATTAAAGATTATGAAGAAGGTGGTCTTAAAACGATTGATTTTGATATTATGAATGGGGTCATTAAACTTAGATGGTTGCAGTCTTTTATTAATGATAAGTCCTCTTTCTGGTTTGAGATTCCTACTTTCATATTCAATAAATGTGGGGGCATAAGTTTTCTGCTGCAATGTGACTTTGAACTTTCCAAACTCCCGGTTAAACTTTCTGCTTTTCATCAACAAGTATTATTATACTGGAAATTGATTTTCAAGCATAATTTTAGCCCTCATAATATGTCAATCTGGAACAACAGATGTATAACTGTGAACAGAAAATCTTTATTTATTGATGAGTGGTGGCAGAAAGCCATATGGTCACTGACACATGTGATGGACAATGTGGGAAATATACTGAGCCATGATGCTTTTTGTGGTAAATACAATTTAAGCTGCTCTTCTAAAATGTATGAAAAAATGATTAAGAATATTCCAGTACCGATGCTTAAATTAGTAAGTGAACATTTGAAATATTCAATGATAATACCTAAACTACAAGGACTTACTGTATTATAGATAATGTAAGCTTTGTTGACAGAAATTGTTCAAACAAATTCTTAAGAGACTATTTAATACATCAATGTTTCCCAGGACCGGTATTGAGAAGTTATATTTTTCGGCATTATAAGAAGGAAGAAGTGTGTAAAATTAGGACTAATTTTCTTTCATTCCCTGTTAATCCTAAATATAAAGAGGTGCACTTTAAAATGTTGAACCATATATATCCAACAAAAGAATTTTTAAGATTAAGATTTAATATTGGGGATTCAAATTTATGTCAAATATGCAAGGTAGAGATAGAAACACTTGTTTTTTCAGTGCAGTTTGGTAAACAAATTTTGGAATGATGCATTGTGCTGGTTGCAACAAAGATTACCTGTAAGGCTGATACTGTCGTGGGATTTTGTTAAGTTTGGACTATTAATCAAGGATAAAAAGGTGTCTTTTGTAACTAATAATGTGTTGCTTCTGTTGAAATTTTATATACACAAATGTAAATTTTTCAAAATTCCTCCACGATTTTTGGTTTTTAAGGAGGATTTAAAGCATATTTGGTGACAGTGAGAAGAATGAAAAGCTCTAAAGCAATGTATTTGTACTCCTTATTGGAAGATTTTGATTTTATAATTTGAAAAACTTCCTACTCCCCTACTTTATTTATTTGTTTTTTTTTATTTGTATTATTGTTATTATTATTTTATTTTATTTTATTTTGATGGTTCCTTAACTTGGCGTAAATTTACTTAGCCTACTGATGGGAATGTTATGTATAGTGTGATGTAATATGTGTATGTAAGCTTAAGGTTGTCTGTACAATTTTATTTGATGGAAGCCATTTGTTAATGTTCTACCAATGTCAAAAAAAAAAAAAAAAAAAACTTTTATGAGTCTACTTTGTACTGTCTGTGCGAGGGCGTCCTCTGGCGTTGAGTATGAATCGTGGGGTTCAGATATAACCGAACCCGGAAGTATAATTCACTGCTGGTTCCTTCGAGATTTTCCTAGGGGGTTTTATAATAGGATTTTCTGATTTATGTGTAAAATAAAGCCTGTGGTACACAGACCCATAGCTAAAATGCAAATTTTGCAAAACAGTTATGTTCATTTTTGTACGTTTTTAATAAGTAGGCTAACTTTTTTTTATTCATTTTATTTTATTAAACAATCAAAATCAGGCGTTACAAATTCATATTGACAATACATACCTTCAATATCAAAACAATTTAAACACATATTTCATAAACACAATAAATAAATAAATAAATAGAACATAAAATAACACAGAGGTCTACTCAGTTATCAAAATATGTATGAGTTTAAAAACCTCCAAGGCTTGTCTTGTTTTTATGTTTCAACGCTTTCTTATACAGAATTAACTCTTTCATAAAAACCAAAAACAAAGGTCTCACCTTCATAAATCTACATTTGTGTATAAATTGCTTACCTAAAATAATAACACTGTTATACATCAAGTCTCTTCTTTTATCCTTCAATATAACCCCAAATCTAATCTCACAAAACTTTAACACTGGTGCTTGAGAGTCCTTTTCAAATATCCACTTTTGGACCGAACCCCAGAAGGATTTTATATAATTACAATCAAAAAACAAATGCTCTAAAGTCTCCATCTCCAAATCACAGAAAGTACAATTATTCTTATCAATATTAAACCTTTGTTTCAGAAACACATTACAGGGATAAATATCATTTAATATTTTAAAATGAGTTTCTTTAGCTTTTGGTGGGATAGGAAGAGTGAGGTATCTGGTTCTTAATATACTTATAATTTCTTTTGAATGATCTTTTAGTATATTTTTTCTTTTTAATGGTAAAGGGAAAAGTTCAGAGGTAAGGACTCCTCTTATAGTTTTATTTGCACATGTTCTCTCCTTAAAGTCCAGTTCACCTATATAAAGTGCCGGCATCCGCGCTTCAACAAGCTCATAAGCCAACCCGCCTCTAACCAAGTTCCCCATTGCCTGTGGAATTGCCTTAATAACCATTGAAAAGTGTTTCTTCGTACACTTCACATTAAATGTATTAGTGAATACATTGTAATTAAAAAAATTCCCACTTGAATCCATCAAATGTAGAATAGACCAGACACCCCTCTCCACCCACTCACAGTGACATAAAGATTTTCCTTTAACCAAAATACATCTATTATTCCATATGGGGCTACTTTGTGGAGTGAAGTTGTGTTTATAAATCATTTTCCAATACAGGAGGACCTACTCATGAAATTTGGACAGCTTAAAGGGATACTCCACCGTTTTTTCATATTAGACAATGTTATTCTCTTATTTAAGATGATTTGATACATGCCTCTCTCGTCTCAGTGCGTGCACTGAATCGCTCTGTCGGGCGGAGAACTTTGAGAGCAGTTAGCTTAGCCCCATTCATTGTATATGGGCCAAACAGAGATGAAGTTAGAAGCGACCAAACAAATCCACGTTTTCTCTATTTAAATATAGTTACACGAGTAGTTACACGACTAAGTATGGTGACTCTAAATAAAATGTGGCACTTTTTATAAGCGGGTAAAATGGATAACTATAATGTATGGCGGAATAGCACTTATTGGGAGCACTTCGACTCGGCGTTGTAATATCTTCACTCGTGAAAAGTCCTCTCCCCCCTCTCCCTGTCATTTCCGTCAATAGAACCAACGTGACTTTTACTTCTACCTGTGCTACTAGCAAACTGCAAGAGATCATTTACAATGGCAGACTATGTAACGTTAGATAATTATGACTTGTTTGTAGCAGACCCAGAGCCATATCTGTTTGAACCCAAGTACACAGAGGAGGAACTTATGGAAGCTTGTTTCCGCCACAGAATGAAAAATAAAAAAGGTAATTGCAACTTTTTTTCTCACAATTGCGAGTTTTCATCTCGCAATTCTGACTTTATTTCTCAGAATTGCGAGATATAAAGTCGCAATGTGTGTTATAAAGTCAGAATTGTGTGATATAAAGTCAGAATTGCGTGATATAAAGTCGCAATTGCGTGTTATAAAGTCAGAATTGTGAGATAAACTATTCTGAGAGGAAAAAAAGTCCGTCTTTTTTCCCCCATATAATTGGACTTTATAACTCGCAATTGCGAGTTTATATCTCACAATTCTGACTATATCTCGCAATTCTGACTTTATATCTCACAATTCTGACTTTATAACACGCAATTGCGACTTTATATCTCGCAATTCTGACTTTATATCTCACAATTCTGACTTTATATCACGCAATTGCGACTTTATATCTGCGACAATTAACGTTACCTTTTTTATTTTTCATTCTGTGGCGGAAACAAGCTTCCATAAGTTCCTCCTCTGTGTACTTGCGTTCAAACAGATATGGCTCTGGGTCTTCTACAAACAAGTCATAATTATCTACATAGTCCGCCATTGTAAATGATCTCTTGCAGTTTGCTAGTAGCACAGGTAAAAGTCACGTTGGTTCTATTGACGGAAATGACAGGGAGAGGGAGAGGGGGAGAGGACTTTTCACGAGTGAAGATATTACAGCGCCGAGTCGAAGTGCTCCCAATAAGTGCTATTCCGCCATACATTATAGTTATCCATTTTACCCGCTTATAAAAAGCGCCACATTTTATTTAGAGTCACCATACTTGGTCGTGTAACTACTCGTGTAACTATATTTAAATAGAGAAAACGTGGATTTGTTTGGTCGCTTCTAACTTCATCTCTGTTTGGCCCATATACAATGAATGGGGCTAAGCTAACTGCTCTCAAAGTTCTCCGCCCGACAGAGCGATTAAGTGCACGCACTGAGACGAGAGAGGCATGTATCAAATCATCTTAAATAAGAGAATAACATTGTCTAATATGAAAAAACGGTGGAGTATCCCTTTAATAGGAATTTTAGCCACGCAGAAATCACATCTTAATAAAAAATCAATCCCCCCACACTTATCAAATATTTTAGAAGGAATATTAAACCAGAAGCCCTCACTATATTGTATGGATTTCTGTAACCATTTAAGTTTTATCACTCCATTCATAGCCTCATAGTCAATCACATTTAAACCCCCTTCTTCTAGCGATTATACAACATCTCCTTTTCTTAAATAGTGATGTCTGTTTTTCCAAATGAAGTTAAAATTAGTTTGATTCATTGATTTAATTAAATTATTAGGGATGGCTAGAGAAAATGCAGGGTACATAACTAATGATTCTATTTTAGTAATTAACACCCTTCCAAAAATGGATAAATCCCTCTGTTAGCCAAGAGTTAAGGATAGATTTACTTTTTTTATGCCAACCTCAATATTTTGTTCTTCTCTGTTTTTTTTTTTTTTTTTTTTTTGTCTCTGGTTATCACTACCCCTAAACATTTCACTTCCGTTTTAACTGGAATACCATACAGATCCATTAGAGGGTGTTCATGTATAGCCATTAGTTCACATTTCTTTAAATTTAACTGATCCAGATGCAGTGTTGGGGTAGTTACTCAAAAAAAGTAATTAGTTACTAGTTACTAGTTACTTCTGTAAATTGTAATGAGATTACTTTACTAGTTACTGCGTTTGAAAAGTAACTTCACTACTTATTACTTTACTTTCCCATTTCTTAATTTACCAGAGGCATGGACAAATATCATACCCCTTTCATCACTTAGCCTGTCTACAAAGTGTTTATTGTATAAATGTATACAAAATGGCATGCAAAACCATATGAAAGAACAATATACCTGTCTGCACAAAGAAATATGCCTCACTGTAAAATCCACAAACAACAGGATAAAAGGAAGCTATGGTAGGGTCATTTTAAAATGGGGTCAACACACAAGTTTTAAAACACAGGCTTTGGGAAACATGACAATAAAACTCTTCCTGAGAACAAAACCAACTTTTTATTTGACTCATGGCAACAACAAAAAAAAGTGGTCAATGAAAAATATAAAAATAAAGGTCACTTTATCACATAAAATTAAATCTTAATTAATCTTAACTAATAAATCTTAAAGCCCATAAAAAGGAAACAGAAAATGCAATTGATTAAATAAACAAAATATCCCAAAACATTATTTTTCCCTTAGCTCGCTCTCCTCTGCCTCCTGGAGATGTGGCTTCCAGAGGCTGTACCAAGTCACAAACTCTTGAACCTATTAATGAATTATTGTGTGTTGCTATTATCACAATGCACAAAACAGAAAGTGCAACAAAAGTGCAACAGTAAAAACAGAAAGTGCAACAAAAAGTTTATCTCATAAACTATATCCAATTCAATTCCCTTTTCTCTCTATTCTTCGAAATAACGATTGTATCGCATAAGTAAAAGTCTTTCAAATCTTTTATCTGACAGCCTGTTCCTCCTTGGGGTCAGAACAATACTGCCCAGGCTGAAAAGCCTTTCAACCGGTGCACTTGATGGTATTGGAGTGTTGTACTGCTTTGCAATTTCCTTAATCCTGGGGAACCTGGAGAGAACATCCCAGTCAGATCCAGGCAATTTTAAGTACTCCATCACTTCAGTCTCTGCTGTGTAGGAAAACTCCTCTTCAAATTCAAAAAAGTCATTGTGACTGGAGGTGGCAGGGCTCTCAACTGCTCGACTCATCAGTGGCTCTTCAGGAATCCGGCCACGACACTCAGAGATTAACATGGTTTTAACAGCATCTCTTCTCTTCTCATCTTTGAGCCAGCGGACCTTGAATTTGGGCATTGTGGCAGCAGCCATCAGAGCATCCTTGCTGTCCAAGACAGATGCAAATCTGTCTTTGATCGCCTGTGATATGAAATAGTATAGGCTACATTAGACAAACATATACAGTTCAATTATCAGCTTTTACAGCCTCATAAATGTGGGCTACGTCAGCTATATTAAACTGTAGGCCTATAGCCTACACTGCAAGCTATTATTTAAGGCGGCACTGATAAAAATGATTTTATGGTGAAGTAAATACTACAGACAATAAATCATGTAATTTACATGAAAAAGTTAGTTCAGGCAAGAATAAAAAACTAAGTAAATTATTAATTCAATGTTATATTGTTTGAGTTAAATGTATTAAAAAAGGAACTGGACTTCAACTAAATAGATTTTCAACCTTATCCTAGCCCAGTTAAATTTTCTTAATTTCTTTTTTACTTTCATTTAGAGTTTACTTAATTCCATATGTGAAGTTTACTTTAAAAATATCTGTGCAAAAACTTGCTAAAGAAAAATTTAAGTAAATTTAACTTATTGTTTTTTTTCCTTGTAGGGCCAACTAATTTTAATATTCAATATGTGTTTACCTGTACAATAGCACCAGGCATGCCAGCTGTCATCTGGGAAAGGCCATCCTTCAACGCAAGTAACTTTGACATGAGAATCTCCAAGGTTGGCAGGAGGGTGCCGTAGTAGCAATCATCTTCTCCTTGTAGTATATCTAATGCGGCAGCAAGAGGTCTTGACACTGCACAATATTCCTTCAGGAACTGATACTCTCGCTCAGTGATGCCCTTTACACTCAGTCTAGAGAAAATGGTGTTTAAATCTCTGATTGGAATTTCTGTGATGAGAGCCAAGGCGTCATGAGTCGAGTTCCAGCGTGTAGCAGTGGGTATGATGAGCTTTCTTTTTAGCACATCCTCAACCTGGTCTGAAGCCACAGTAGAGCGACTTGTTTTTGTCCAGAGAGCTGAACACTTGGCGAGAGCACTTCTGTAAACTGCTTTACAGTCATTGTTACTGGTCAGCCATTTCTCCAGGTCATTTTTTGAGATTAGGTTTAGTGTATGTGATGCACAGCGCAGATGAGGTGGCAGTGAAAATGTCTCATCTGATTCTGTGGAGAGTGCTTCAGCAACATCAGTAAAAGTGACCTCCTCCTCCTCATCAGATGGCTCGTCAGAGTCAGACCCATCATCAGGATGGGATTCAAACATTCTAAAGGCTTTTACAAAATTACTGCCATTATCAGTGACACATGCTGTTACTTTATGTGAAAGTCCAAAAGCTGAATGAACATGTTCTATTTCGCTAGCTATGACATCGTAAGTGTGTCTTCCTCGCACCCTCTTGCAGGCAAGAGCAGCCTTCTCGCGTTTAAAACTAACGCTGTTTATCCAATGCACCGTCATTCCTAAGTAACTTTTGTTATTGGCTGACCAAATGTCCGCGGTGGTGGACACATGATCCAGGGACTCGAAAGTTCTTTTGAGCTTCGATTCCATGTCGGAATAACACTTGTCCAGGTAATGGGAAAATGTTTTCCTGTCGGACGTTGGCTTGCGAGTCGCGGGTATTTTATCGAGTATTTTTCTAAATCTGGGCGATTCAATAGTTGACAGGGGAAGCATGTCTTCTACAATAAATCCTGCAACAAGCCTGTTCATTTCATTTTGGGTTACCTGCTGCGCTCCAAGACTTGAGAAAAGCTTAGCCTGTTTAGGCGGGGTCGGCTGATCAGTGACTTCAAATGACCGGCGAGCAGGATCTTTCGCCACAAGTTTGGTATTGCCATGCTGGGCTGACAAATGCTTCGACAGGTTGCTCATTGAGTTGGCTGCAGTTGAAAGACACTTGTCGCCTGGGCATAGAGTGCATTTCACACGAATATTTTTATCCTTTCGCGCAATAAATTTAAAGTAATGTGCATATCGCCACTGGCCGAAACACCCTATCTCCGTCTCCGTCTCCATTTCTCTCTCTACTTCGCACCAGCAGCTACGTCACTCAAATTGATCTCTATGGCAACGGTGCCCAGGCAAGCACACACACACAGCACGCACGCACGCGCCACTTAAACAGACATAACTTTACACATAGGCGAACAAGGCTTGGGTAACGCAGGAAAGCGCGTTCCTATAGTCTAGTAAAGTAGTGTAGTTACCGATATTTTTACTGTAATGCGTTACTTTACTTCGTTACCCAAAAAAGTAATATCGTTACTGTAATTCGTTACTTTGTAATTCGTTACCCCCAACACTGTCCAGATGCTGTAGAGAACCCCTTAATCTTCTCAATAATGAGAGGGATCTGTTCTGAACTTTTGAGGAAGATAGTAGTATCATCTGCCAGCTGAGTTATACATAGATTATTACCTAGCACATGTGCACAGCTAGCTACATTACAGGGCTTTCATTCCTTGAGTAAGAGGGGTTCCTCAATAGTGCAAATATACCACACAAAAGGTAAAATGAACATAAACCATACATTCAACTATTTACAACAAATATCAGGTGTGTTTATCTGTTGGTGTTGTTGTTTTTTATCTGTGCCACTCCAGTTTTTTGTTAATTTATAATTAATTTAGGCAGACAACAAGGTGCACAGCTAATTCATTTAACATTTTTGTTCTTCCTAACTTCATTTTTAGTCAGGACTTCAGTCGACCAAGATATTTTTTGATTGATTACAGCCCTAATACTTTCATTAAATATATAAATTTCAAGCTAAAATTTAAGAGTCTATAATTAGGCTTAAACTGAGCCTGATCTATTTACACCAGAGATTTTCTTAGAATGAAGTTAATACCTTTTAGAAAAATGTCACCTGGTGTAAAACTCCCCCTGCTACCCTCATTTGCATTTGTATTGCTCACAGCATTTTCATAACATGTTAAAGCCTCTAGAATTAGGGGGAGGGGGGTCATGGGGGGACAACTGCCAATCACAGCCCACGTCAATTTCCGACAATTCACAGCAGTTTTCAGTGTTGCCTGTAAATTGCCGTGTACTGTCGTAAACCTGAACTTCCACGACAATCTACAGTGACGCTTACTGACGAAAATCCCCCTTTTCATGCAGTGTAAAGGCTCTATGTCAGTGCTGTTTTTTATAAAAATCGTCAATAATTCTGCAACTAAAATAAATAACAAAGGGGAGAAAGGACATCCCTGCCGAATCCCTCGTTTAAAGTCCCCATGAACCGGAAGTTGCAAACGGCTTTTCTCCAGTGCTGTGACGTATTTCCGAGAGAAATAATACTAAATGAGGCAAAATAGTGAGCGTGGCTTTTTTTTCCAACTAGCACCTGATTGGATCTAGAAAAATGCACCTCCTCGCCATCTCTCCTTTCACACGCTGTGTGCCTGTCTACTGTCAGTTGGAGGGGCGTGATTACGGATGTTAAGCAGACACCCAAACCATCAAGCCTACGTCATCGGGCAAGGTCCTCCAGTGCAGAGGGGAGGGGCATTTTCAGAATTTGATTAAAGATTACGAAGCCAAAATTTTTTTTTGTGTGGATTGACTTGCACGGATGAATTGTTCACCACAAAACGATCAATTTAGGCAAACAAAGTAACCTGACCCAGACCTAATTTGACCCAAACCCAAAATGCTCTAAAGTTTTCATTATAAATGGATGTTCAACTGAGTCAAAGGCTTTGTAAAAATCTAAAAACAATATGAAACCTTTCTCCCCGATAAAGTCCTTGTGATCTAGTAAATCAAGAACCAGCCTAATGTTGTTGTGTATAGATCGTCTTTAAGAAATCCTGACTGAGTTTAACTAATTATTTGTCCCATGACCTCTTTCAACCGATTAGCAAAAATCCGTGTAAATAATTTGTAATCCACACTTAATAAAGTTATTGGCCTTAGGTTATCAATATATCTCTTGTCCTTTCCGGGTTTGGGTAACAAAGTAATAATACCTTGTTTCATGGTCGTCATCAAATTATTGTTTTCAGTACATTCTTTTAGGGCATTAAATAATAATTATTTTATATCTTCCTAGAAAAATGTATAAAAGTTTGAGGTTAAACCATCTTGACCCGGGGATTTGCCTATTGACATTTGCTTTAAAGCTATAAACCCAACTCCTTCATATTAATCACAGAGTCACATCTTTCTTTATAATCGGTCTCAATTTGAGGAATATATTGCTTAATGCTTTCAAGAAATAATAATGAATGCTCCTCTGAATAGGATGAAGAGTATAATTTAGAGAATAATTTATATATTTCTTCAGAAATAGCTTTTGTTTCAGAGCATTCTGTATTATTCATCATTAAGATATTTATTTGATTTCTCTCCTGTCTCCTCCTTTCAAGTCCAAAAAAATATGAGGTATTCCTTTCCCCCTGTTCTATCCATTTTGCTCTGGATCTGACATAAGCACCTTCCGCTTTATGGATGAATAAATTATCTCACCTGGCTTGTAAACTTAATAACGTGGCTTTATCTTCCTCTAAAAATTCATTATTTTTTTTTTTTTTTACAAATATCATTAATTTCCTGAACCAGTTTAAATTCCCTTTCTCTTAACTGTTGACTCCTGGTTTTACTGTTCGTAAGGGACAGACACCTAACCTTATATTTAAAATATTCCCATTTCCTACTATATGTATTTATCTCCATATCCCTTTTAATAACCCCAATAAGGCCTTTACTCCCTCAACATAAACTTTTAACAGGTCTGCATTAAACTTCCAATAGTTTTTCCTACTTTTATAATTACTATCGGGCTTCAGTGTTATTTCAATAGCACAATGATCTGTTAAGGGAGCAGCAGATATCGAAACATCTGTCACAGCATTTGTTACTTCTGGAGTCACCAGCCACAGATCTATTCTATACCTCGATCTCCCGTTAGGTTTTATCCAAGAGAATTCTCGTCTATATGGGTTTTTCACTCTCCAAATATCAATAAGTGAATTTACTTCTAATAATTCCTTCAATACAATATTGTAGTGGTGATCAGTATGAATAGAAGGGCATCTATCGGACCACTCGTCCGGTGCCATATTAAAATCTCCACCCATCAAAGTAAATCTACTATACAGTTTCTTATAATCAGAAATAATTTCAGTAATAATTCCCAATTATATTCTGTTTTGAACATTACTCTTATATCCATAGATATTAATCAAAATTGCAAACGACCCCTCTAAATTCACAACCATAGCAATCCAATGACCATCTTTATCACTTTTGAATGTTACTACCTCCCCCGGGAATCCCCGGAGACATATTGCCACGCTCCCAGATCTATTACTGCCGTGGGAAAAAAAGATCTCGTCTCCCCACTGGTTCTTCCAAAAGGTAGTGTCCTCTTCACACGAATGAGTCTCTTGTAACAGCAAGTTGCTTTAAGTCCTTTACAAAACAGAAAGATTGCCTTGCGCTTTACATTGTCCTTTAGACCTCTTGCATTTAAAAACAAAAACATATACACTAAAGAGAGAGAAAAAAAGAAAAAAAAATCTAAACCAATAACTTTACCTGTTAACACACAGCTTTTTGTGATAAACTTAGAACCAACCTCTTTAAGTGCAAGCTCCACTCAGCGGTTCCTGTTAAGAAAAGAAAATGTCTTTCCCCCCTCTGACATTTCCAAAGTCCTTTAACATCCCCTGTAGGATATGCCCGTGAAGCTAGTTATTTTAGTCAATAAAATTTTTTAAATGGGTATTTTTCTTACACGAACGCATGGCTTCACTTCAGAAGGCCTTTATTAACCCCCTAGAGCAATTGTATGATGGATAGAAGCACTTTGATGGACTTTAAAACAGAAACGGCAATTCACTGCCATTATAAAGCTTGGAACATTTTTTTTTTTATATAACTCCGATTGTATTCATTTGAAAGAAGATGTCATATATACATGATGGCATATAGGATGGCTTGAGAGAGAGTAAATCATGGGTTAATTTTTTTTTTGAGTGAATTCTCCATTTAATGTCATAATTTTCACTTTTAAGCCATAATGTTTACATTTTAAGTAATAATTTAAACTAGTCATCTTATAATTTTGACTTAGTATGTACATATTTTTTTTTTTTCATAATTATGACTTGACTTACTAGAGCATGATTTTCTCCTTATATGGGAAAAATGCACTTCCTTACCTCCTTGATGTGTTATTTGACTGCACCACCATTACAACATTAACAAATCAAAAATATCACACAGGTTTATTCAGTTAAATGAAATAGATGGACACTTTTGCTCAGGATGTGTGATGTCCGCACCACTTTTTGAAACCAACGTACAGAAGACATGCAGTGCAAAGAAGAAGCATCTCCATCATTCTTCATAGTCCTTACCAGACAGGGCCTGCGTATTGTAAGGCGACGTACATAGTTCAGACGTACTTAGTACACATAATATTTTTTATACATTTTGATAAATCACATCTTGACCCTGAGAGTCTTTAAAGCATTTATTTTTATAAGTTTGCAAAAATGTTATAAGGTGAGAATCAAGATAACTGCCCATCAAGATAATTATCACAGATGAACACAACTTTTATGAATTGTGAAGCCTGAATGCAGCTGCCAGAAGTAAAAAGCTAAAGGTAGACGAACTACACCAGATCTCACGTCTTCAGCGTCACCATCATAGCTTCCAACAACTCTTTCAGTTTTTATAAAAACATTTTCCCAGAACGCTTGAGTTAGATTAGTTTGTAAGAACACAATTATAACCATAACAATGCTGTAAAAGTGGACTGATTTTACCTGTTCAGCGTGATGACGTTTAATCTCCTCCACAGCCTCTGTAGTCACATTTAACCACTTTTTAGCAACAAGACATTTAATAGCTAAAAAAATCACGAGTGGGCTAATAGTGATGTATTTTATGTTGTACAATAAAATGTGAAAGTTTTCTTGAGCTTGTGTTCACCACTGACCTTATTTCATAAATTTAACCAAAATCCAATTAAAAAACCCATTGACTTCGGGAACCGCGTTTAGGCCATAGGTTTCGGCCTACAAAGTGATGTCATTTCTGCATCACCCCATTAGACGTCCAGAGAGGAGGAGCTGGATGTCATTTGACTCTGCAGTACCACTTGATTTATTTTGGACACTTTTATCACCATGGACATTTTTATTTATTCACATTTTATTCCCCTTCTTTGGACATTTTATGCCCAAAACAGCGAGATTGAAAAGGGCTTTAAGAGAGAGGAATAGAGCGAAAAGTTGGTCGGAACATAGTGAGACTGGTGAAGGGAATACGAGCAAAAAAATGAGAGCTAACATTAATCAGTATGAGAAACAGAAAACTGATAAGAGGGAGAATGATCAAGAAAACATATGGAAAGTTATTATTGAGTTTAATCAGGATGGTGGACATTACCACCCGATCAAACTTACCAAGGCGATAGAGAAAGAAATTGGTAAGATTAAATTCGCTAGGTTTATGAGCAATAAAAGAATATTGATACATGCAAGCAGCAAACAACAGCAAGAAAAAATACTCAAAATGTCCTCACTTCAAGGGGAAAGGATGAAAGCACATATACCAGGAACAATGGCAAAAGTGAGAGGAGTCATCTCAGGAGTTCCAATGAGCATGCCAATGGAAGATGTCATAAATGAGATACAGGGAGGTAAAGTGACTGGAGCCATGCGCCTTAAAAGTAAACGAGAGGGATCACTAAAGGAAACGCTATCCGTGTTAGTACAATTTGAGAAAACTCTCCCTGAATCAATACAAATGGGGTACATAAAATATAGAGTGAGAGAGTACATCCCCAAACCAATGCGATGTTACAACTGTCAAAGAATGGGACATACAGCACAGCAATGCAAAGGAAAAATAAGGTGCGCTAGATGTAGTGGTCAACATGAGTATGGTAAATGTGAAAAGGATGCTAAAATGAAATGCTGTAACTGTGGAGGGGAGCATAGTGCTGCATTTGGAGGATGTGAAGTTCAAAGAGAAGCCAGAGAAGCCCAGAGGGTTAAGATTCTAAGTAAAGTATCCTATGCAGAAGCATTAAAAACAGTGAGAGAAACAGGATCAAATAAAAGCCCCAGTGGAATTTGTCAAAAAACAGTAATATCAGATAATCAAGACCAAAGGCAGACGCCAGTCCAAACTCAGGTTAAATGTGATCACAAGTGTGAAGTTAATGATGATACATTAGTAGTGAAGAAAGTAAACTTTGTAGCCTTCATTTGTCACACTATCAATGTTGCAGTACAGTTAAAAAAGAAAAGTGACAGAATCAAGGCTATTGTGGAGGTAGCAGAAAGATTACTTGATATAAGAGATGTTAAAGCAGATCAGATACATGAAATGCTAACAGTAACTGGAAATGGGGAACATACACAAGCTGAGGGTTAGAACGACACTGTAAAAAAATTCCGTAAAAAAACGGTAGAATGAACCATATAAATTTGAAGGAATTTTCCGTATTTGTCTTTTACAGGTCATTTACCCGTATTTTGAATTACGCGTTGCATTGTGGGAACAAGAACCTGGCGCCACGAAAAGTGAAAAGACGCAACCGCCATTACACACGCAGATGACCGCAGCCAAAGTTGCTTATTAAAGTCGGATTTCGGGTGTGTGGAAGCCATTCTGACACTTCTGTGGTAAAATACGAAATTTATGTTTTGCTAAATGTCAAATAAGCTATTGACGTAACGTTATTTAGTTGCCATCTGGCATGTTAGGCAAGTGAATGTCGGAGCCGTCGCGTTTGTCATTTTATGCATAGGCCTATCGTCACACATTAAAATATTTAGTTTACACTCGTGGAGGTTCCCTGATATATGTGTTATATTGTGCCCTCGTTGTAATTTGGTTTAATTACTTTTATTTGTCGGTAATGCGGTTTATTTCTTGACGAGCGCATCCGTTAACCAGCTGTGATAAAATGCGGTAACTTACTAACGTTAGTTTTTTTCGGAGCAATTTAATGCCTTCAAACAAAAGCTACCAGAGGAATCGTCAAGAAAAGTAAAGCCCATTAAGACTTGCTTGATTTAAAAAGCATGAAGATACAACGTGAAGATGCTGTGTGTGAAGATGCAGTAACTGTTACAGCTGGATCATGGAAAACACCACCAGTTTTTCTGCCAAATGAGGTAAGTTAACGTTATGTTTACGTTAGACTTGTTTTTTTTGTTTTAGACGACACACACACACACACACACACACACACACACACACACACACACACACACACACACACACACACACCACACACACACACACACACACACACACACACACACACACACACACACACACAACTTTAAACCACAAATAATGACCACGAAATATTAATTTACATTTTATATGACTGCTGTCTACTCTTCTGCCTGTAACGTTAGTCATTCTTTAACGTTACCATATCCCTCCTCAGTTTGTTTCATTCATAGTTTTTCTGTTGTTTTCTTATCTATTGACAGGACATTGCTGTTGTAGTTTGCATACCAAGCACCACCTGCATGCTGCTTATGGGTTTGTATTTTGTTTTATTACCATTTTTTTTATTATTAATTACTACGAGTGTTCAATACGGGCAACACACATTCAAATTTAAAGTCTGAGGAAAAGTGTTGATAGAAAAAGGTGGTTGCTGAATACCCCCTTCAAAGATGTGTATGCTTACATGATCAGTAGAAATACAAATTGTATAGTGACGATTTAAACAACTATGTTTAAAGGGATAGTTCACTTTAAAATGAAAATTCTGTCATCATTTACTCACCCTCAATTTGTTTCAAACCTGTATGTGTTTCTTTCTTCTGCTGAACACAAAGATATTTTGAAGAATGTCAGTAACCAAACCATTAACTGAAGCCATTGACTTCCATAGTATTTTTTTTTCCTACTATGGAAGTCAATGGCTCCAGTTAATGGTTTGGTTTTAAAGTGAACTACCCATTTAAAGCAGTTTTCTGAAGTGATCGTGTAATGTAATATCTTTATTAATGTAATACCATTTTGTAATATCTTTTTTGTTTAAGGTGGTGGACAATCAGGATTGCTGTCATTCAAGAAGTTATTATTGACCACATCTCTACCCCATTGAGGCAGTAAGCTTCAAAATACCTGAAGAAAATGGCACTTTTCCTGGAGTTCATATAAAGATAAGCAACACATTTTTAATTAAATGATTTAAAGATTGTTATTGTGTTTCTGTTTATTTAGTTGAAAATAATTAAACATATTATAATGTATAGTTGAGCAGACAAGCTAACATGACATGCAATTGGAGTCCACTGAAAACAAAAGTCTTAGCATTGTATATACAGTGTTTGAATTTGAAAGGATGGCATTAGGATGGCTGATTATTTATAGTTGATAATTTTACGAACTTAAAATACTGTACAATTGTTTTTCAACCTCAACCTGGTCTGCATGATATTTTGTAGTTAATTTTCCTTCATTTAATTTCTTGTGTAGCTAAAATATATCTTTTTTTTCTTCATATCCAACTTTTCTGTGCTGAAATCCTGAACGAAGGTCGAAAAGGCTGAGATGAAGGAAACCAAACGTCTATACATTCCTCCTAGACTGCTGAAGTTCCTGTATGAACAACTTTGAAAAACAATGTAAAGTATTAGCTTTTGTCAAATCTCAAAATGAGACTTTAACTGAACATACCGATCACTCCTTCATCTAGGCGATAGACCGGGACCAGCACTTCCTCATCAAACAGATCCAGTATAATCTACCTGATGAACATCTACGTCCAGCCCTGAACCATCTACCTGTCGGCACGGAGAGAACAACGACAACCTGGAGGAACAGCTGGGCCGTGATGCAGGCCTCTCGCCGCGAGACAGACAGGTACGGTTAACCGCAGACAGAACCATTACAGTACACTGCAACTAAATTTGAAACATCATGATGGTTTGGCCACATACTGTTCTCTCCCCTTTGTAGTTTTTGGTGGCTAAAACCAAGTTTGCAGTCCTACCAGGACCTGGTCCAATCAGTCCGGTGACTCTGAAGAATTGACTACACATTTCTTGGTGAGTGAGTTTTTCCCACCTAGAATCTTTGTTTTCTTTGTTTTGACACATTCTGTATGTCAGTAATAGTGTTTTGTATTTCTTTTACAGCCTTCATCTTACCTGAAGACAAGAAGAATACACTTTTCCCTTTTGTGTTTTTTTTTTCCATTATATTTTAGTTTTCATGGAATTGTTGTAGATCTATTAAGTAAATAAAAATATTTTTTAATCACAGAAGATTTGTTTGAAATGTTTTCAACAAGAGTTATCATTACACTGTTAACTAACAGAAAAGTAACAATTCTATTTGCTGTAGGTATATTGCCTAAATTTATCTGTTTTATTTTTACTGTAGGAAATCCATTTTAGGTTTAATGGAAGTGTCCGTAAATGGTAAAGAAAAAGTCAGGTAAATCTACGGAAATATCTGATAGGGTTTACGGAATTGTCCGTACAATAACGCAAACATTTACGGAAAATACGGAATTTTCCATTTTAGGTTTAACGGAAATGTCCGTCAATGGTACAGAAAAACTCATATAAATCTACGGAAATATGCGTTTTGAGGTTTACGGAAGTGCCCGTACAATAACGGAAAAAGTGCTGGTAATTAATTACCAGCACTTTTTCCGTTTTTTTAACGGAATTTTTTTTAACAGTGTAGTTATGGTAATCCGTATACTACAGTGGAATGCCAGAAGCCTCATAGCAAATGGTCAAGAATTTAAAAAGTATATTTATGAATTAGATGTAGTTCCAGATGTGGTATGCGTACAAGAAACATGGTTACGACCCCAACTAGATTTTGTCATACCAGGGTTCAGTTCTGTAAGGTATGATAGGCCTAACAATCAAATAGGGGGAGGGTGTGCTACCTTCCTTAAGGATGGGTTGGCATATAGAAAACTCCCTTGTCCTGAGGATATGGAGTGTATAATGGTAGAAATCTGTAGTACAAAAAAAGAGGAACATATTAAACTGATTAATTTTTATAACCCATGCAAAAATTTAAGTATTGACAGAATAAATGAAATGGCAGGGAATGTATACAGGAAAGAAATATGGTGTGGAGATTTTAATGCGCACAACAGCCTATGGGGTAGTAAAATTACAGATAATAATGGGGAAATAGTTGAAGAAATTATGGAAGAAAGATTGTTGGTATGCCTTAATAATGGAAAAGGTACTAGATGTGAATAGGGGCAATACATCGTGCTTGGATATTACACTGGTGTCAGAAAGTTTGGTAAATAAATGTGATTGGCATGTTAAGGGTGAATCGACCATAGGAAGCGATCATTTCCCAGTTCTCACGACAGTTAATATGAACATTCGTATTCAAGAAGGGACTACAATTAACAGATGGTGTTTTGAGAAAGCAGAATGGGGAAAATTTAGGACATGTTGTGAGGAATCAGTTCATCGGGTTACATTAGATGGAAACATAGAAGAATGCACAAAGCAAATTACAGAACACATTATAAATGCAGCAAAGTCCAGTATCCCACAAAAAACAACAAAGGGAAGGAACAAAGTGGTACCTTGGTGGAACGAGGAATGTAGTAGAGCTATAAAAGAACGAAATAAGGCATTAAGAATATTAAAGAGGAATCTGGTACATGAGAATGTTATAGATTATCAAAGGAAAAGGGCTGTGGCACGTAGGATAATTAAAAACAGCAAAAAGAGAAATTGGAGAGAATTCTGTTCCAATATAGGTAGAGGAGTAGAGTTAGGGGATATATGGTCTATGTTCAAGAGAATGAATGGGAAAAGGACGTCGGTTAAAATCCCAGCTTTGATAGATAGAGAGAAGATGGTAGTGGCAGATAAAGAAAAGGCAGAAGTGTTGGGTAGGGCATTTGTGGCAGTACACAGTGGTAATCACCTGAGTGAAATCCATAAGCAGCAGAAAGAACTTGCACTTAGAGAGAACAAGGAAGTGAAGTTGAAAAGGGAGGATGGGATGTCACCGCTAGATATGGATTTTACAATGTCGGAACTCAACATAGCTTTGATAGGCACTGGATATACAGCTCCTGGGCAAGATCAATTATGTTATGCCATGTTCCGACAGATACCAGTTGAATCATCCAAATTAGTATTAAGACTTTTTAATAAGATATGGAGGGAAGGAATACTGCCACATAGTTGGAAAAGTGCAGTAATATTACCATTTAATAAGCCTGGTAAGGATCCAGCTAACCCTGATAACTATAGGCCTATAGCTTTGACATCACATTTATGTAAATGGATGGAGAGGATAATAGTTCACAGATTATCACATATATTAGAACAGAGAGGATTGCTGACTAATATACAAAGTGGATTTCGGAAAGGACGATCTACAATAGATGCATTAGTTAGAGAAAGTAATGATGTGGAAAAGGCATTGAAAATGAAAGAACTAATGACAATAGTGTATTTTGACATAGAAAAGGCATATGATACTATGTGGAGGGAAGGACTGCTTATTAAAATTAAATAGAATGGGTATTGGAGGAAGGTTATATAATTGGATTATGGACTTTTTAACAGGTAGGAAAATTAAAGTTAAGGTTGGATCAGAGATGTCAATGGAATTGGATGTAGACAATGGTATTCCCCAGGGGAGTGCAATTAGTCCAATACTATTTAATATAATGATAAATGATATTTTTTCAAACTTGAATGGATGTATCAAATCTGCACTATATGCGGATGATGGTGCCATTTGGATAAGAGGAAGGAATGTGCCATATGTATTAGAAAGTATAAGAAAAGCAATTAATAAAGTAGAGATGTGGTCATATAAGTGGGGGTTTAAGATGTCGACGAGCAAATCTTGTTATATGATGATAACAAAGATGCGCAAGCAATATGCTAACAAGTTAACATTATATGAACAACAAATGGTGAAAGTAAATGAATTTAAATATTTGGGTCTATGGTTTGACAACAGGTGTACATGGAAAATACACATTGAGCATTTAGAAAAAAAATGCAAAAAAGTTATAAATCTTCTGAGAGCTGTGGCTGGATGTGACTGGGGTGCAGATAGACAGTCTTTAATTAACATCTATAGGGCATGCATGAGGTCAGCAATTGATTATGGTTGTGTAGTTTATGGAGCAGCGGCAAAAACAACATTGGAAAAATTAAAAGATTACAGTACAGAGCATTACGTGTATGTATCGGTGCTGTTAAGACAACCCCCATTAATGCTATACTAATAGAAGCAGGAGAGATACCATTGGAGTTAAGAAGAGAGAAACTTGCGATGACGTATTGGATCAGACTAAAAGGAAGTGGGAAAGACAACCCAACCAAAGATACAATTCAGGAATGTTGGGAGTATGCAAAATATCAGGGGTTTGGGTTTGGATGGACAAGGGAAGAAAGAGTGAGGGAATATGAAATGGAAGCCTTAGATTTCACCACGGCCAATCCTGTAAGTAATATACCACCATGGCTTTTCCCGGAAGTAAAGACTGATATTAATATCATAGAAAAGAAAAGAGAATGGAGAATGGAGGAAGTGGGAATTAATACAAGCAATTACATGAGAAACAGTTATTATGATTATCTAAAGATTTATACAGACGGAGCCAAGAATAAAAAGGAGTGTGTGGGAGTTGGTATTCATATTCCAGATTTTAAAATAAATTTATCCAAAAGACTAACTGACCGGTTATCTGTATATACAGCTGAAATAGCAGCAGTCATTATTGCATTGCAGTGGGTTGAAGAGGTCAGACCAGACAGGGTGGTAATATGTACAGACTCTTTAGCTATCATAAAAAGTATTCAGTCAATGATATCAGTCAGAGAAGATCTACTAATAGAACTCTATCACAGTTTATTAAGATTGCATCGGGGTGGTATAGATGTTCAATTTTGTTGGGTACCAGCACATGAGGGGATAAAAGGGAATGAGACTGCAGATAAACTGGCAAAAGAGGCATTACTAAAGGAAATAACAGTTACAATTCCACTAGGAAAAGGTGAAGGAAAAGCGGTGGTTAAGAGGAAAGGACTTGAAATATGGCAGAAATGGTGGGAAGAAGATAGGAAAGGAAGGAAATATTATAAATTACAGAAATCTGTCAGTATTAAAAACTACATGGAAAAAACCAGGAGAGAGGAAATTATAATGACAAGGCTAAGGGTGGATCACACAGGACTAAATGGCACACTATTTTTAATGGGCAAAAGGAATAGTGAGAAATGTGAGAAATGTGGTGTTAAAGAAGATGCTGAACACATAATATTGTACTGTACATTGAATGAGGTGGAAAGACGGGTATTTAAAGATAAGGTTCAGCAGACAGGGCGGGAGTGGAATCTGGTATGGATACTGGGATCAGAAGGAGAAAGAGAGGATATAAGAATTACCAGGGAGGCACTATTTAAAATTTTAAAAGACACAAGGTTGTGGAATAGAATTTAATTAATTATTAAATGACATGATGATACACACTCCAGTACAGTAGGTGGCGGTATGCACCTAAAAGTTGTTTGCAATCCGCCATTAAAGAAAGAAGAAGAAGAAGAACCCGGAAGTTGTTCTTACCAGTCTCACAGTGAAACCGAAAGCAGCCGATGACCGTAAAGACGCCATTTCGGAAGATAGAAAATCAGCAATCGCTTCACATGTTCACGACAGTAAGTTCGTTAAACTTTTCATAGATGTAATATCGATGGAGTATTTGTGTCTAAACAGACCTTACCTTACTCAAACACATGATAAAGTTGAAGGTTACTTTCGTTTTCTAGGCTTACTTTACAACACGTCAACTGTAACACTCATAAAATGGCTGAAAATGGTAAAACTTGCACTTACGTTTTCCTTTAACAGGAGAATATTAGTTTAGTAATGTTGAAATCTGAATAAAGAATGAAATGTTGAATAAAGTGAAGGTGATTCCAGAGTTTACACGAGGCAGCTGTGATTGAAAGTGTGGCCGACATGTTGGTCTAAAAACAACATTTTTTTACAGTAACTGGAGAAAAATTGTTAATGTTGCGATAAAGTGAATTAAATGCCATAAATAAAATGTGTCAAAATTAATTTGTGTTTTGTGCATGTTTTCTGTGTCAACATACAGGTCTGAAATGTCTCTCAAGGAGGAAGAGAAGGAGCAAACTGTATAAAATGAGTGTGTGTGAGGAGAGAGGAGGAGAACCGTACCTGTAAAATGAGTGTGTGTGAGGAGAGAGAAGAGGAGAACCGTACCTTTAAAATGAGTGTGTGTGAGGAGAGGAGGAGAACCGTACCTGTAAAATGAGTGTGTGTGAGGAGAGAGAAGAGGAGAACCGTACAAAATGAGTGTGTGTGAGGAGAGAGAGGAGGAGAACCGTATCTGTAAAATGAGTGTGTGTGAGGAGAGAGAGGAGGAGGCGTCTGTTCACACTCAGAGAGCAGCATCTCCAGGATTCAGCTGTGTGTCCATGAAGAGTAACAACTCCATGATAAATCCCCCTAATCTCAGTGATGGACCATCTCCAGGATTCAGCTGTGTGTCCATGAAGAGTAACAACTCCATGATAAATCCCCCTAATCTCAGTGATGGACCATCTCCAGGATTCAGCTGTGTGTCAATGAAGAGTAACAACTCCATGATAAATCCCCCTAATCTCAGTGATGGACCATCTCCAGGATTCAGCTGTGTGTCCATGAAGAGTAACAACTCCATGATAAATCCCCCTAATCTCAGTGATGGACCATCTCCAGGATTCAGCTGTGTGTCCATGAAGAGTAACAACTCTATGATAAATCCCCCTGATCTCAGTGATGGACCTGCTGTGAACTCTGACTCCGTGTGAGTACCATGAAGTTCAGGGCCGGTTTATATTCTGCTGGCGCTCTAGATGTGATAAATTATATTATATTATATTATATTATATTATATTATATTATATTATATTATATTATATTATATTCATCGCCCCTAAAAACCACAACACTAGCACAAGTGTGTGTATGGCCTCACAAATAGTTGTTAAAATAAAGGGTAAAAAGGCTATATGAAATATGTATCCAAATTGAATTTATTTAGATGATATTCTTGGAATCCAGATAACTAGTTAGTCTCATTACACTCAAAAAAATGATGTGTTGGCTTTACTTAACTTTGTTTTGTAAACATGCACCACCGGTTCCACATAACTATGTTTCGTTAAACAAACATAATATGTTCATGTAACTTCAACATCATGGAATTTGGTCATTTTAAGCGACCCAATTAAACTCTGAGTTAATGAGTTAATTAAGTCAATAACTGAGTGATTATTGAGCATTATTGAAGACACCTGATGTTAACAAGCAGAATCTCTGAAGGAGAAATCCAGAATTTTTAAGTCACCATTATGGAGATAAGTATTTGTTTTAGTTGGGCTCTTGACCATTAACATATTAACTTTAGATTTTGTTTGGTTGCTGTACGTAGTTATAACAGCTGGATGAACAATGAATCTAGGAGATCTGATGGTGTTGGTTGTGTTTTAACGTAATCAGTATTTCACAATCATTTGACCTCAATCACTGAACTCATATTGAACCCAATTTCTGAGTTAAGTTTACCTTACTGTCATTGTAGAGCATACTATTATTAGCCTTTTCAATGAAATTCAAATGACCACATCAAGAAATAAAAAAATACATTTCTTAAAAAATATTTTGATTAGGCACACACAGACATCAGGAATCAACATATGAATCTCAGCAATGGTGACAAACAGATCATAAGCTCATTATTTATTCATGCAGCAATGCATGATGGGAGCCATGAATGAGTTTTGATTGGTGGCACCCAGAATGCACTGCAACATGCTTTAAAATTGTCACCATTGTTGAGATTCACAGGCTGATTCTTGATGTCTGTGTGTGCCTACTCAAAATATTTTTTAGGAAGTTTCTTTTTTGTTTATTGATTTGATCATTTGAATTTCATGAAGTCTAAAAATAGTATGCTCTACAATGACAGTGCTGCTATTATCCGTAAGGTGAAGTTAACTCAGAAAGTTAACTTCAGTTTAATATAAGTTCAGTGACTCAGGTCAAATGATTGTGAAATAATGATTATGTTAAAACACAACCAACACCATCAGATGACCTTTGTTTATTGTTCATCCGGCTGTTATAACTCATGTACAGCAACCAAACAAAATCTAAAGTTAATAAGTTAATGGTCAAGAGCCCAACTAAAACAAATACTTATCTCCATAATGGTGACTTAAAAATTCTGGATTTCTCCTTCAGAGATTCTGCTTGTTAACATCAGGTGTCTTCAGTAATGCTCAATCATCACTCAATTATTCACTTAATTAACTCATTAACTCAGAGCTTAATTGGGTCGCTTAAAATTA
>JAZAVI010000085.1:0-215000 GCA_036326025.1 Chrosomus eos | reverse complement strand
AACTTTCCCCACCTCCCACCATTGAAGAAGATTTTCATAATTACTTTTTTGTTCTGTCCAGTGATTCCAAAAAATGTTAAATTTTTCATGGAAATCATGATTCTCTAATAACTTATTACTAAA
The DNA here is from genome assembly GCA_036326025.1 of Chrosomus eos. Lineage (NCBI taxonomy): Eukaryota > Metazoa > Chordata > Actinopteri > Cypriniformes > Leuciscidae > Chrosomus > Chrosomus eos. Next base: position 214,877 of record JAZAVI010000085.1, on the reverse strand, counting down.
TCTCCAATAAGAATAGTGAGGGGTGGTTTGTGTTACAATCATTTTTAAAGAAATTAAATGATGATCTGAAATAGAGCTTGGGCTTATATGTGTCTCTTCTATTCTACTGCACATTGTATTCTTGATATAAAATCTATCTAACCGTGCTGCACTGATCCTATTTTCTGTCACTTTAATCCATGTGTATTGTTTAACTGCTTTATTTCTTTCTCTCCAAATATCAATAAGTCCAAATTGTGTTATAATCTCATTTAAAGATACTGCTGATAAAAAATGAGGTTCTTCTCCATTTCTATCACGAGTAAAATCCAAAGTACAATTCCAATCTCCTTTTTTTCATAAAAGAGGAAACTGCATCTTTAAGTTTAAGAAAAAAAGCTAATCTCTCTCTACCTGTTGTAGGAGCGTAAACATTTATTAACCCAAAAACTCTGTTTTTTATTTCTACTCTGAGAGCAAGCAGGCGCCCTTTCACTACCTCAATTTTAGACAAAATTTTTACTTTACATCTGGGTGAAAATAATATTGCCACCCCTGCACAAAGGTTAGTGCCATGACTCAAGACATGCTCTCCTTCCCACCACATCCCTAAATCAGTTTCATTTTCTTCATTACTATGTGTTTCTTGTAGAAACACAACTTGAGTTTCTTTCAAATTCAAACATTCTTTTAATAAAGGCCATTTACTTCTGTCCCTTGCCCCATTTATATTTAAGGATCCTATTTTAAGAACATCCATAAACAGGGGAAAGGTAAAGGAAAAAGAAAGAAAAAAAGACAGAAAAAGCCAGATCCCCATGTGCATTTATTTAGAGCTAGTTCTAGTAGACCTACGTTTGCCCTTCATCTTTTTAACTTTTTGTCTAACTGCAGTCAAATATTTCTTTAGTCTGAACCTTTTTTGCTGCGACAAAACCTCAACATTGCAATCTTTACGAGCTTTCATTACGGATGCGATAAATTTCTCTAGGTCAGGAAAAACCTCTTCAACATCAACACTCCTCCCTTTAGTATCATCCAGGAAACTATTTATTTGTTCAACAGAATAAAAATCTCCATATCTACCCACGTCTACATCAATGCATGAATCATCATCTCTAATACTCTCGTCTTCGGACTCTTTTTCCGCTTCATCATTTGAACCTGTAATGTCTTCTTGCATTCTATCGTCCTTTAAAACACCAGTATCAACATCATTACAACCATTAGACGTGTCTTCTTCGTTTGTACCCTCGATACTCCCAGACGCGTTTACACTCACCTCTGCTTCACCGCTAGCTTCATTTACTCTCTTTTCCTCTCCATCCTCTTTCCGACCACTTGCGTCACTCAACGGCTTTCCCGCTGCAGTCGCTGCATTCTTCGCACCCGCCAAACCCGACGTCCCTGCTTCTTCCTCGGCCTGTTGTTTATGAGGGCAAGATAATCTCTTATGACCGACATCTCCACACTCAAAACAACGTAGCGTATCAGTACTCGCGTAAACCATATAGGAGCTCTCTCCACATGTCACTCGAAACGAAACATCCAGTGTTTTAGTAGGAGCGGTCAAAAACATAAACACTTGCCGTCTGAACGACAGTACATGCTTAAGTTCGGTAGATTTACAACCTAATGGAATCGTCTTTACAGCACTAGCCATCTTTCCGAACCGAGTTAGTTCTCGCACTATCGCGTCATCTTTAATGAAAGGAGGTATATTGGAAATTGTCACTTTTGTAGCTGGAGCAAAAAGAGGTGTAACGGATACAAATGTTTCTTTCACCCAAATGCCACTTCCAATTATCCTGGTTACTAGTTGTTCGTTTTTTAAAAAGACTACAACTGCCTTGTTCATGCGAGAGGCAGAAAACAATGTTTTCATGGCCTACCTGTTCTCCTGTTGCTAACAGCACCTCCTCAATCGCTGTACCTGCCTCAGGAACACACCTGAAACCATTCCGAAGCGAAAGAGATGACTCTTCCCCCGCAGGGAAAGAAGCCATCCCACTATACTAAACTACAAACTTTTCTACAAAAAAAACAGTGATCTAGAAAAAAGTGTTGAAAGAAAAAAATAAATAAAAGGAAAAGAAAAACTGAAAAAAAACTTCACGCTCTCACACGTGCCTCTCACACACCACGCTCACTCCCAGCATGCACCAACACACAGAGAGAGAGAGAGAGAGAGAGAGAGAGAGAGAGAGAGAGAGAGAGAGAGAGGAGAGAGAGAGAGAGAGAGAGAGGAGGAGAGGGAGAGGGAGAGGGAGAGGAGGAGAGAGAGAGAGAGAGAGAGAGAGAGAGAGAGGAGAGAGAGAGAGAGGAGAGAGAGAGAGAGAGAGAGAGAGGAGAGAGAGAGAGAGGGAAGGGAGAGGGATAGGGAGAGAGAGAGAGAGAGAGAGAGGAGAGAGAGAGAGAGGAGAGAGAGAGAGAGAGAGAGAGGGAGAGGGAGAGGGAGGGAGAGGAGAGAGAGAGGAGAGAGAGAGGGAGAGAGAGAGAGAGAGGGGAGAGAGAGAGGGAGAGGAGAGGGAGAGGGAGAGGGAGAGAGGAGAGGGAGAGAGAGGAGAGGGAGAGAGAGGGAGAGAGGAGAGGAGAGGGAGAGGAGAGGGAGAGGAGAGGGAGAGGGAGAGGGAGAGGGGAGGAGGGGAGAGGGAGAGGGAGAGGGAGAGAGGGAGAGGGAGAGGGGAGAGGGAGAGAGGGAGAGGGAGAGGGAGAGGGAGAGGAGAGGGAGAGGGAGAGGGAGGAGAGGGGAGAGGGAGGGAGAGGGAGAGGGAGAGGGAGAGGGAGAGAGAGGGAGAGGGAGAGGGAGAGAGAGGAGAGGGAGAGAGAGGGAGAGGGAGAGGGAGAGAGAGGAGAGGAGAGAGAGAGAGGAGGGAGAGGGAGAGAGAGAGAGAGAGAGAGGGAGAGAGAGAGAGAGAGAGAGAGAGAGAGAGAGAGAGAGAGAGAGAGAAGAGAGAGAGAGGAGAGAGAGAGAGAGAGAGAGAGAGAGAGAGAGGAGAGAGAGAGAGAGAGAGAACATCCCATCCCATCCCAAGTCTTCCCGCATATTGATAGCGTCTCCCTGATGTATTAACTTCACAGAAAGTAACTTAAAGATAATGAACCTGAAATTAGCTAAATTGACAAAGTTAACTAAAGGTGTGCACCCAAACAGAAAACCAGGTCAAATAACTAATAAAACTGTTTTTAAAACTAAATATGTCTGTGTCCAGTTATTCATTTTGTATATGTAATGTGTTCAAAATAAATGAAGTTTCCCTGTGTGGCTGCTAGTGCGTCAAAACCCTCGATATGACAGCGAGAGAGATAGTCTGCGGTCACATTGAGTCTTCCTGGAGGAGTAGCTCCACGGCTGTCCTTTCTTTCTTGCAGCAACAAACACATCAGACAGTGAATTTGAGTACACTTCACCAACATTTTTTATTTAAAGGCTTATGTCTGCTATTTTAGGCTCATTTTGTAAATGTAAGTAACAAATTTAGACGCACAAACTGGGTGCCGTTGTGAGACTTTCGTGCTCGGCTAGATTCGGCTCGAAGTCGTGCATCTTCGGATGCGGAGCCGCGCGCGCTGTTACAAAAAAAGTTGTGTGACAGTCAATAATTACAATTGCAGCAAAGACTCAAAAAACATTCAAACAAAACTCACTGTGCAGAACTCATTTCTGTTTTATAAAGTGGATTATTATCTTTTTTTGTGTGAAATCAAGGTCTGTGTAAATGCTGCCATTATATATTGTTTATATATTTTATATATTTGTTTTCTAAAATAACTTTCATAATTTAGAATTTAAGTTGTTCTTGTTATTTATACATTATGTATATATCATAAGTTGCAGTACCTTTATTTTGAAGGATTATGCAGACTTCACGTCAGATTCCTAGATCATGCAAAAAGTAAAGCTAGGTTTATACTCGCTGCCTCCGCACGAGTGCGAACGTGCACGCGGGAAAAAATGACGTCATTGCAGTCGTGTGTTTTGGCTGCGCAAAGGCCCATTTCGCTAGACTGTACATTTCCTGAAGAAAAAGTGAGTTGAGCTTGCAGCGGCAAAATTCGGCACGGTTGCTAGGGTGTTTCTAGTGGGTTGCTAAGGTGTTCTGGGTGGTTGCTAGTTGGCTGGTAAGGTGTTTTGGGTGGTTGCTATGATGTTGCTAGGGTGTTCTGGATGGTTGCTAGGCAGTTTCTATGGTATTTTGGGCGGTTGCTAGGGCGTTGTTAGGCAGTTGTTAGGGTGTTCTGGGTGGTTGCTATGGTGTTGCTAGGCGGTTGCTAAGGTATTCTGGGTGGTTTCTAGGTAGTTGCCAAGGCGTTTCTAGGGTGTTATGACTGGTTGCTATGGTGCTATGACGATTTAACTGTGTCATTAAGATCTTGAGCACCAATGCTAAGCTTTATTCATTCAGTGTTTGGCTGGAAGAGAAAAGTGCTTGAGAACAGACAGACAGAAGTTAGTAAGTTCCCAGTTCAGATCTTTAAAACACTCTGACTGTAAACAGCATCATCTACTGGTCAGAACAGATCAATAATACAAAAAAGACACAAAGACTGGATACATATATCACTTTCATTTAGTTTTTACCAATACATACATTTCTGATGTAATCATTACAATTTACAAGCAAACTAGATTTTTAATTTAAGAGTTTTTCTCCTGAGGAAGTTTTGAGTTCATGAAATGATCTTGATACTGCAATGCTTTTTAATATTTACTTCTATGTTTCTCAGTGAAACCTGTAGTGACGGTGAAGCCAGATCAGCGTGTGTTCATAGGAGAGAGAGTCACTCTCACATGTGACATACAGAGAGGAGGAAACATTCAGTGGAGATACAGCTGGATTAAAGATGGACACACTGACTATCCATATACAACAACAACAGCAGAGTTCAGTTTCACAGCTGATGTGTCTCTCAGTGGTGAATACAGGTGTAGAGGAGAGAGATCAGACTCACACACAGACTTCAGTGATGCTGTTACACTGACTGTATCAGGTGAGTCTTCATATTCACTTCTGTTTAATGATCATTTAATATCCATATTTCAACACTTATAAACTTATAACACGGCTTGTGTGTGTGTGTGTGTGTGTGTGTGTGTGTGTGTGTGTGTGTGTGTGGGTTGTGGTTTATTATAAAATCCAGTAAATTGTGACTTTCCAGTGTTATGTGCGTCTCCATCTTTTGATGTTTACTTTAGTCACTGTCACTATGGTTACAGGAGATATTCAGGTTTATCATGACAGAATAAAACACATTTTCGTCTATTATTATTTTATGTTTAGTCTACTGGGCGGTTGTGCAATCATTATTATTTAAATCATTTTTAAACTTTAATAAAAATTTTTATTGATTAAACTATTGAGGAGAATATTACTGTGAACAATAATTATATTGTTTTTGATGTTTCCAATAAAATAAAAAGATTGATTGAACTAAAAACAGTCTGTGTTTGCAAATATAATAATGACTGAATAAGTTTATTATTTTATATTTAGCCTTTTTGCTTCAGCGTTTGTTGTATGATGATATTTATTATATTTTATTTTTAATATTATAAAGTTGAGGTTATCCGCTTATTCGTAAACTTACCCGGGTCTGTCACATAACCTATAACTATAAACTATAACTAATATTCCCTGAACTTCGAGAGACTTTAACATTATTCTTTGAAAGCTCTGGAATTTTCTTCCCAAAATCTATAATTGTGTAATTCTGTTTGGTGTCACTAGTGGAAGCAGAAAAGACAAACACTCTTTTAAATCAAAATAAATTACATTTACTGTATAAACAAATTATAATAAATACAGAAGACTAGTGAAAAATGTGAGCAATAACTCTATAAATGAGCTCAACACTGCATCACTGTTCACTTACAGATAAACCAACTCTGGCTGTAAAGCCCCAGAGTTCAGTGTTCACTGGAGACACAGTTACTCTCAGCTGTGACGTGGGAAGATCAACTGGATGGACGTTTCTCTGGAGGAAAAACTCAAACCGTGAATCCAGTGATGATGCAGGAACTAAAACTATCAGTTCTGTGAGAGTCTCTGATGGAGGAACATACTGGTGTAGAGCACAGCGAGGAAACTACTATACAGAGTACAGTAATGCAATACAGATAACAGTGAGAGGTAAGTGCTCTTTTACTTTGTAGTTTGTTTGTTTTTCAGTGAAAGAAACATGAAGTGTGTGTTTGCTCATTTCACAGAGAGACCCAAACCTGTAGTGAAGGTGAAGCCTGATGTTGGTGTGTTCAGAGGAGAGAGAGTCACTCTCACATGTGACATACAGGAGACAGGAGTCTGGAGCTACAGCTGGTATAAAGATCAAGATAACAGCAGAAGAACAGACCAGATCTATTACAGCGCAGGACAAGACCAGATCTATATAATCACATCTGTGGATCCGTCTCATGCTGGTCTGTACAGATGTAGAGGAACTCAGACTGAAACCCAACAGAACTCAGAGATCAGTGATGGAGTTACACTGACAGTATCAGGTGAGTCTTCATATTCACTTCTGTTTATTAATCATTTAATATCCATATTTCAACACTTATAATCTTCAGCCACATCAGTTAAGAGAACTGAAGAAATTCACTTTTAGTAATTATTCAGTAACTGCACACGTCTTGTGTGTGTGTGTGTGTGTGTGTGTGTGTGTGTGTGTGTGTGTGTGTGTGTGTGTGTGTGTGTGTGTGTGTGTGTGTGTGTGTGTGTGTGTTTGTGTGTTTTAAGATTACAGCGTCTCCATCTTTAATGACTACTTTAGTCACTCATCTTTAAGTATTTTTAAGTTTAAGTGTAATCTTAAAACACAACACTCATGGCAAGAGTCCAGATAAAACAGAGAAACACAACAGATAAAGTCTGTCTGACGCATGTGATCACCGATCTGAGAAACAGCTAAAATAGTTCTGTTAATGGTGTTAACAGTTAACAGGTGTTAACTCTCACTTTCTGAGAGTCTGTGAGTCTTTATACAAATGCAGCTTTGCTTTTCAGACGATCTTGTCATTGTTTTGTTCTTGATTATGATTTGCCGTTTATCAAACATTAGATTTAAGATGTATTTTATTTGACATTTACACAAAAGTTTCAACATTAGCTCTCCTGAGAATGACAAGCCTGTCATCATTTGTGACCCGCTCTGGCGAAATGAGTCGGAAGTCGCAACGTTCTATTTTAAGATATGGGCCGATTATGTGGAAAAATAATGAAATAATAAAAAAAAACTTTTTTGGCTAATTTCATTCAAAAGACATTCAAAAATAATCTCCCGAAGTTTCATAGTCCATATAAATGAGTAAATGTATTTAAATGACTATTAAAGTTTACAAAGTTGTAGGCCTACTAAATTCGCTGGAAATTATTGCTTTTCTCAACTCCTCTCATCACTTCTGAGCATTTCCCGGGTATCCCCTGAAACGTCACTATCTCTGCTCTCCAAATATGGTGTTGCACGTTGTATACAACCAATCAAAAAGCTTAGAAAATGTACACAAACGCTGATCATTTGGCAATGGGAAGCCCCGTTTCGACTGACCGGCACGCGATCGGTCCAGCCACCCTCCTGTCAGACTCGCGCTCGGTGTAAACAAGCTAGCAGATCTCATCAGAAAGATTAAATATTAATTTGAGAAATGTCGCTGTCAAAAGAGAGCAAAGTCACCAACGCGTTGAACTCACTCGAGGCTTCTAACCTAAGCTCTGCTGCTGATCAGCAAGAGTGCACATACTCGTGTGCGGTGCGTATGCGGTGCGGGAGCAGCACGCGCTATAGATAGTGCTCATGCTGCGTGCATTTGCTGTGCGCAACTGATCAGCGGCTGTACCACACACACACATTTACTCACTATTTGTATTTCAAATCCAGAAATTATCATCAAGTTTTATTTTAAAAAAAGTTGTCACCAGTGCGATTCTCTTTTTACAGATATGCACTCTTAGACGTATTCATGTTAAAACACACTTTTAACATCGCATTATTAATGCATTAGCCTACTTAGGCCCACACACACACACACACACACACACACACACACACACACACACACACACACACACACACACAAGCAAAAATGTAGCACCTCTGTTCAATCTTTCTGATTTTTGTAAAAGTGCCTTTTAAATTATTTATTCAAATAAAAACTTTAAAATAATTTGAGCTTCAGTCTGGTTTAATAGCATTATATATGTCTTTGGTCAAATTAAGCTGTAAAATAAATAGTTCATCTCTTTAAATGCAATGGATTTTGAAAGATATCAACAAAAAATGGGCAAAAAACTTTAAACGCAATTTTCTCAGGTTTTCAATTGGAAAAAGAGGGCAGACGACCATAATTCAAATGTGTATATCTTTACAACCATTTAAGGTATGACTTTGACTAGGATATCATTTTAAAGTGTTTGGTCTCCTCTTTCCATTAATACCAAAATCTCAATTTTAAAATTTGGGTCACTGTGACTCATTTTGCTGGATCAGGTCACATTTAATCTCACACACCCTCGTGTTGTTTCAAATCTATATATCTTCCCTGGAACAAATAATAATAATAATAATAATAATGTGCTGAATCTGCTGATCGCAATTATAGAGTACATGATTAACTTTCAGAGTTCAAAAAGGACACAAAAGCACCATAACTGTATCATAAAATTAATCCTATTATACTTATCACAATCATTAAACTGGTTGAGGTCAAGAAAACAATCGACCAGAAAACTGATTTTCTTAGCAGATATAATGGGGAAAAAACAACAATAGAGAAATGCACAATAATAAACCCAAAGCATATTAACATACCATAAACCAATAATCCAGATGACTCAAAAACATATATATATATATATATATATATATATATAAATACAAAATGAATAGTCATGATATGAGTGTGTAATGTCTGATGTAATGAATGTGGTGATACTTCTACGCCACAGTCCATCGGTGGAAGAAGATCCTCTAGACGATGTAGATGTACATAGTTCTTCAACCTTGAACAGCTCAATATTACACACAGCAACTCCAGACTCAAGCAGAAAACAGTTCTTATCCTCGATCAATATCCCGCCAGGACGACCCAAGGCAATGAGATATAATGCAGATCAATTAGTCCTTTCTATTCCCAACATGTACCATACAGTAGCAAATGCACCATTGGTAAAACTAAAGAGGGACATTTTTTATAAATGTTTGACCAGATTTGTGCTTTGGCTTCTGCTTTACTTAAGTTGACTTACTGATATTGTACTAAATGTACCAAGGCAACTTCTCATTCAAGCAGGGGGGATCAAAAACTGACTACAATGTACTCAAAAAAAGAAAAAAACTCATCTCACAAAAATATGATTTATTGACAAATCAAACCAATACAACAATAATATATATAATCAAAGAAAATACATTGTAGAACAAGAAATCCTTCCCTCCCCAATGATGTTAATAACCAGCCAACCCTCTATAAACCCCAATACAATCACAACTTTGTCACAAAGAACAATTCAAAATAATGCAAAAGAATAAATTACACAAATAACCCCAAAATCATTACATAAAAGTATAACAAACTCAAATATACTCCAAACCAAAAAGGAATTCCACTGCAAACTTAAGTCTCATGCAAATCAAGTTCATGTGTTCTAAAGCATCAATATAACAGAGGGTACAAAAGTTGGCTGGCAACACGAGGCTGGGAAGAGATGGATACACAAAAAAGTAGAAGAAAAAAAAAGAGAAAAAAATCTCCCCGCTAGCCAGTCTGATTCACAACATTCATAACTCCTTGCGCTGGAGGCATACACAATTGACAATACACAAAAATAACCACAAACCGTATTTTGTTTACTTTAATCTCATTAGAAAAATAAAATCAAGACACTTACAAGCACTGTATAAAAACCTCACATTACCTGCGACACAACCACAAACCCTGGACGAACTTCCAAGATAAGAACGGGCCTGACCAAATGACCTACAAATACTGTACACAATGTGTGTAAAACTAATTAGTAAAACAAGGCTTCAAAAATAGGAAACAAAACAATCACTATTTATTTAGCCTACCTGCTCATCAGACCAATCATGCACATGTCACCGGACAGCACGATGTTTGTGTCTGCATTTAAAACATCTATTTCAGTGAAAAAAAGCTTTGTAAACATAAAACAAAACGGTCAATATTCGCTTGGCCTAACTTACCTGCTCAACCAGACCGTGTCTGTGCACCAACACACAAAGAAGTGCTACCAACCAGCACAACTCCAAAAGATAGGCCTATTTCACAAAAATGGCCGCCAAGACCGGAAGTAGGGTAAACTCTTTTCCGGTGAAAGCGCCAGCAGTTGCAGTCGGAGGACAAATGCGGAGAATAAAAGCGGTCCGTCCTGTTGTGTACCTTTTTATGTTTCAACCCAAAGAAGAAACAACCCTATTTATCACTTCACAGCTTTCCGTGTTTTCATGGAACAACTGGGGAGACGTTAAATCACGCAATTGAGTGTTGATGCTGGGGTTCGGGAGTGATGCCCTGACAAAACATGATTTATTGCACTTTATTGTTATCCGATTTGCACATCATGCACTTTTATTTATTATTATTAACTGTTGGCAATTTAGAATTGTTTGTAGAAGTTGTTTTCTGTAACTTTCTTTCCCTTTTTTCCTGGGTGCGCTTTGCCAGGCCTGCTGTTTACTTGTGCAAGCAAGGGCAGCTGGAACATTTATTAAACGTGTAGAATACTTTCCAAACCGTTATATATAGTATTATAAATTCAGACGTTTGTGATATACAAAAATAAACATATTAGAATAACTTTTAAAGTTGTGTAAACACGGAGCAGTTTTTCCCGTGAGTGGGACTGGAAAACCCGGAGTGGATCAAGAGCGGAGTGATGACAGCACGCTTAGAGTGCAGAGAGGAACGGGCTTTTGCTCCACTCCAGGCTTTATCACATCCCCCTACATTTACATTTACATTTATTCATTTAGCAGACGCTTTTATTCAAAGCGACTTACAAATGAGAACCACAGAATCAGTTAAACTAACAGCAGGACAACGAAATGTAAGTGCTATAACCTTTCACAGTTTATTCCAACGTAGAACCCGTAACATATATATATATATATATATATTATTTTTATTTATTTATTTTTTTATGTATATATAATAGAAAGGAAGAGAAAGTGTTAGTATTACTGGAACAAGTGCTGCCGAAAGAGATGCGTCTTCAACCGTTTCTTGAAAATGGCTACGGACTCAGCAGCTCTGGTTGAGTTGGGTAGGTCATTCCACCAGCAAGGAACAGTTATGGTAAAGGTATGGGACATAAGTCTGAAGTAATGAGTTTAGGTAAAAGGGAGCAGAGCCAGTGGTTGTTCTGTAAGCAAGCGTCAGTGTCTTGAATTTGATGCGAGCTGCGACTGGCAGCCAGTGCAATTTTGTGAGGAGAGGAGTGACGTGTGCTCTCTTCGGCTCGTTAAAGACCCCTCTATCTGCAGCATTCTGGATCAGTTGCAGAGGTTTGACAGTGCAAGCTGGAAGACCAGCCAGGAGAGCATTGCAATAGTCCAGTCTGAATAGAACAAGCGCTTGAACAAGGAGTTGTGTAGCATGCTCTGATAGGAAGCGCCTGATCTTCCTAATGTTGTACAAAGCAAATCTGCAGGACCGGGCAGTTCTAGTAATGTGGTCTGTGAAGTTCAATTGATCATCAATAACAACTCCAAGGTTCCTGGCTGACCGTGATGGAGTTATGGATGACGGGCCTAGTTGAATAGTGAAGTTGTGACAAAGTGTTGGATTGGCCGGGATCACAAGTAGCTCTGTCTTCGCAAGGTTAAGTTGAAGATGGCGGTCTTTCATCCAGCCAGAGATGTCTGTCAGGCATGCTGAGATGCAAACAGCTACCGTCGGATCATCAGGCTGGAATGAGAGGTAGAGTTGTGTGTCATCAGCGTAGCAGTGATAGGAAAAGCCATGTTTCTGAATCACAGTTCCTAGTGATGTCTGTGATCCTGTATGTACTTATTAACTTGGTACTTAATCATACCATCTCCTCCCATTCCCGTTTCTTATCTAATATTCCTAAATCAATTTTAACCTCAGAAATAATCCATTTCAGAACCTCTCCCCATACAGGTGACACACTACATTCAATATTTGCAATCTGATATTTCTCTGCTAACTGATTTATCTTCTATCCATATCCTCTCTCGTTACTACTTAAGTATTCCCAACAATTATTTAAAGGTGCAATGTGTAAAAATTGAGTATCTATTAACAGAAATGCAATATGACATCCATAACTATGTTTTCAGTGGTGTTTAAAGAACTTACTTAATAAACCGTAATGTTTTTATTACCTTAGAATAAAGCATTTATATCTCCATAACCGCGGGAATCCCCTTCTATGAAGGTCGCCATATTGTGACGTCATCTTTCTACCGTAGCCGACAGCGAACACACAGCGCTACAGAGCGCGTTTCGTCACTACCTTGAAAGAGAAGCCGCAGAAAGCTAGAAGAAGCTAGCCATAAACACCGTGAGTAGTGACTTTCCCTTGTCAGTGGTGTAAAATATGTAGTTGGATTGTTTCATGTAACTTAGTTCTTCACCCTCGCTGTGTTATGGCTTTGCTATGTAGGGATAAATGTGCTGGCTACGTTCGTGAGACAGCTGATTAGTACTCTTGTCATTGACTGTAAAACAGTAACGTTACAGGAATCACCAACCCGTCGATCGCGGTCGACAAGTCGATCTTGGAAGCTCTTTTAGTCGATCGCGAAGAGTTTTCAAAATCAGAGAAAAAAACCCTATTGTGTGTAACGTTAGTAAATGGTGTCTAGGGGATGCGGAGGCGCGCACGCGATGTTACAATCATGCCATTTTTGCCCCTCGCACCTTTGGGCTCATGCGGACGCCTCGAGTTTAATCAAGGCTTTACGCTTTAACCAGCTCAGCCACAGTAACAGCTCATATTAGCCAGCTAAACTTTTACTACCCTGTTAGAAAAAATATATAGTTGCATATAGTTTCATGTGTTTCTTCTCCCTCGCTGTATTATGGGTTTGCTATGTGGAGGGAAATGTGTTGGTTACGTTTGTGAGACAATCAGCTGATTACTATTATTATATTATATATTAAGACCCTTGATCCTCACCTGACTATGGCTTTGTAAACTTTATCCATGATGTGGTTTATAATGGACTGTGGTACAGAAACAGTGACAATGTTACACACTCTTGGCTTACTCTGGCTAGTCTCTGCTGTCTCAGACGACGATATGTTTGTTCAGTTTCAGGCACCGTAGCTTCTTCTAAAGGGAAGGGTGAGCAGTGGGCTGATCCCGTAGTGCAACTCGCAACCGAACCGCTAGATGTCGCTAAAAACACACACTGCACCTTTAAGACATCTTTAGCTATATTTTCTCCAGTATAACTTTTCAAAGATGTCCAAAATACCAAAGACAATTTCTCTCTCCTTAATTTCAATGGCATTTCATTTGCTTCTACTAATAATGCATTGACCGGTGTTGTTTTAATTGTTCCTAAACATATTCTAAGGGCTCTATATTGTATTCTATCTAGACTTCTTAATGGTGATTCTGAAGCTGACCCATAAATCATGCATCCATAATCAATAGTTGATCTGATCTGTTGAATAGTTGATCTGTTTCCCATACGATACTAATGCACTATCCTTAAAATCTTTTTTCCTACTAAATACCATATAACATGATTTACTAGCTGACATTTTAAAACTCCATTCTTTACTCCATTCTTCCACCTTTTTAATAGCTGTTTGCATACCTGAAATCACTTGCTTTGTATTTCTTCCTCTCTTCCAAATAGCCCCATCATCAGCATACAATGCACATCCCCCATACCATATCCTAAATTGTCAAAAATATCATTAATCATAATATTAAGAAGAATTGGACTTATAACTCCCTTGAGGAATACCATTTTCTGCCTTATAAATTAATGACTGACACACTCCCACTTGAACTACAAATGTTCTTTCATACAAAAACTGAGATAACCAATTATACATATTTCCATCTATTCCTATCCTTAATGCTTTAATTAATAACCCTTCTCTCCATACCGTGTCATACGCTTTTTCTATATCAAAATGCACTACTGCCATAATTTCTTTCATAGCTAGTGTCTTCTCAACTTCATTACTGCCCTTGATTAATGCATCCATGGTTGATCTTTTACCTCTAAATCCACATTTATACTTACTAAATTTACCCTTTTTTTGTAGATCATATGTTAGTCTATGAACTATTATCTTTTCCATTAATTTACATACGTTTGTCATTATCTATAAAACTATAATCTTTTCCATTAATTTACATAAGTCAGAGCAATTGGACGATAACTTCCTGGGTCTGTTGATTTTTTTTTTTTTTCCTGGCTTTATAATAGGGCTTTCCTATTGCAGTTCTGACACGCCCACCAAACAAGAGGAAACGCATCTCAAACCCCGTTGCACGCCGTTTCCAGGAAACATGGCGTTCAACCCGGAAACCGTAGCAAAACGTTGCGCACTGTTGTGATCTTGAACGTGCCCCAGGGGCCTGTTTCAGAAAGCAGGTTAAGTGAAAACTCTGAGTATGTTAACCCTGAAATGAGGGAAACTCTGGGTTTTCCGTTTTAGAAAGGGAGGTAAGTCAAACCTGAGAAAGCAGAGTAAGTCAAGCCCGTTTCTGAAAGAGAGGTAACTTATACTCAGAGTCAGTTACCATGGTAACTTACTCTGTGAACCTAACCTGGTCGGGAGCAGGTTTTCTTCAGTAAACCCAGAGTTTCTTGCGGTCTCCTCCCCTTTTTTAAAGAGGAAGTGCTGTTTAAACACCAACAATAATACTAAAATGTGTTTACACATTCTTTAAGGAATATATATTGTTTGTCCTGGTTTAATTGACTAAATCTGTTTTGCAGCACTTTTCCAAAAAATAAAAGGATTAAAACGTTTGCTAAACCTTTACTTGATTACCACGGTTTTTGATAATATATTTGTATTAAATCATTAAAAAAAATCGGAATAAACATTTCATAGAACTCAATTATTTTTAAACATATTAATAAGTTATTAATGATAAAAAATAAGTTGTTAATCTAATTCATAATCAATTATTGAAATTAGTTGATTAGATATGTTTTATTGAACAAATGTTTAATTTATTTAACTGTCATTTTAACTGATGATAATAATAACCGTAATTTAATAATGCAGTTTATATATTTAATAATTGTTTAATACCATAAACCGTGATATTTTCTGAGACGGTTATCATACTGTGAAACTCTCATACGTTACAGCCCTGCATGGGAGAGTCCCCCCACCCCACCCCCCTCCCCAACCCTACATGAGAGAGTCCCCCCACCACACCCCCCAACCCTACATGAGAGAGTCCCCCCACCACACCCCTCAACCCTACATGAGAGAGTCCCCCCACCACACCCCCAACCCTACATGAGAGAGTCCCCCCACCACACCCCCCAACCCTACATGAGAGAGTCCCCCCACCACACCCCCCAACCCTACATGAGAGTCCCCCACCACACCCCCCAACCCTACATGAGAGAGTCCCCCCACCCCACCCCCCAACCCTACATGAGAGAGTCCCCCACCACACCCCCCAACCCTACATGAGAGAGTCCCCCACCCCCACCCCCCAACCCTACATGAGAGAGTCCCCCCACCACACCCCCCAACCCTACATGAGAGAGTCCCCCCACCACATCCCCCAACCCTACATGGGAGAGTTCCCCCACCACACCCCCCAACCCTACATGAGAGAGTCCCCCCACCACACCCCCCAACCCTACATGAGAGAGTCCCCCCACCACACCCCCGCTGTTAAACAAGTTACTCAGCAACTTTTACTCACATAAATTAGCTACTTTTTACTTTTACTTCAGTAGATTTTTAGACTGGTATTTTTACTTGTACTTAAGTAAAAATTTATCAAAGTAATAGTAGCCTACTTTAGGTTGAATAACATTCTTCCAGTATCACCTCTGATATTATAACAGTTGGGTAAGTTACTCTAAAATAGTTATGAATTACTAACTACAAATGACATCTTCAACAGTGTAATTAGATTAATGTAATAATTTCTATCTTTAGAAAGTATTGGTCTACATATTACTAATTACTAGATCCTATATCAACCTCAACCACTTGAACAATACAAGGAGAGACAATAAACTGCACTTTTAATGCTTTCAAATTAACAATATACAATTGCATGAATTATTCTTGAATTGACCAAAGTGTGTAGAGGGAGAAGGTTACATAAAAAATATACCTTTTAAAAATGTATGTTGAATCCACTATTGTTTTATACTGAATTGTTCTATAGTTTATGCAGTAGCCTATTTAATGTATTGCATCATATTTTATTTTAAATTACGGAAGAATTAAGAGTAATTCCTTTAATTAAATTACAATATTTAGATTACTTGGTAATTAATTACACCCAACACCACTTTTTGTCTGGCGCTGTTGCCATGGTGACTCATAATATCTGTGCTCCATTGATAATGGCTTTTTATAGTTGTGGTGCACACGCCTAACTCAGAGTCAGTCAACTCAGAGTTGATTGAACCAACTCATTTCAGCTGTTCTGTAACCGAAAACTCAGAGTTTCCCATCTCAGGGTAAGTCAACTCAGAGTTCAAGTTTTAACTCAGAGTTGGTTGAACCTCCTTTTTGAAACAGGCCCCAGGTGGCGTCGGCGGTTTGGCAACACAGGGGCACGTTCAAGATCACAACGGTGCGCAACGTTTTGCTTCGGTTTTCTCGTTTTCTCTTGTTTGGTGGGCGTGTCAGAACTGCAGTCCAATCAGCATTAACATGTACATAAAGCACACGGTATTAAAGTAAACTCGCACAATGGAAGTAATTTGCAAATGTGTACGATACGCAACAACTGAGGATATTAGAAGACATGTTTGTCGTTAGTATTATTGTAAAAATATAGGATCAACATAGTTGTTTATATTTTTAGCTTCATTGCAAGTGTATGACCTTTGGTATAGAAATAAACAATGCATGTAAAGTGCTTTTCCTAAAAATGAGAAAGATACAATACTGACTTCATCATGCTCCGAAAATTCTTCACAAAGAACACAAAAAGCCTTCTCAGCTGCCGTAGTTGCAACTCTTGCGTCATCACAACAGTGCGTTCAACGCGTCACCGTTTCTGTTAAAAAAACGTTCTGCAACGTTTTGTCGGCGCTGAACGCAGCCCTGCTCTATCCTTCTTCTTCTTTTCGTTTCATGGCCGTTCACTCCTTTGAAGTATTACCGCCACCTACTGTACACCTTACGCATATGATTAATGGATCTGATTAGGAAGGAAAAAAAAAAACGTACCATCCCATAGTATCAGAGCTCGTGTATCAGCTGACGCTGCGTGTTTATCCTTCTTCTTCTATAGGCCTACCTGTATTTAAACTCAGCATAAAGGAACAATAGTGTCCCCTAATGGTGGGTAGTAGAACAACACCATAAGAAACATTTAACTGTTACACGAGTTCTGAGCAGAACCCAACATTACTGTTCAGAGACAAACACTGTTTATAGAAACAAAACCTTTAACCTCTCCAACATTTATAGACAGTTGCCAGATATCTCTGATCACTAATGTTATGAAAAAAGAAAAAAAAAAACTAATGACACAGAATGATTCACAGAGACGCACCCCTGCTAAACAATACGGCTCGCTGTCAAAACTGCACTTTATACGTGACCAGAAAAATACATTAAAGCTTAGAAAAGTTCAGACTGTCCAGATATTTCACAGCAGACACACAGGATTATTTTACTGAATATGACAGAGGAAAATAAACTCCAGATGTTGAAAGAAATCACTCATCAAACACAAAGGAACAGGTTTACTAGTCATTACCTTTACTAATAAAGTGAGTTTATACTGAATCTACAAGATTTAAACACTTTTAAATAATGATGTACATATTGTATAATCCACATTTCTGTGATGTATTGGAAAGCAAAAGAACATGCAGACTGGATATGAATATCAACATTTAATTTTTTTTTTTTACTAATAATTATAAACATTGTTGATAGTTCATATTCAGATCTATAATGCTAATCTAAAATCCATATTTCAGCTTATATTCTCTTCTGTATGAACTGTTGCAGACAAATACTGAATGATTTAACACATGTGAACTCTGACTCTGGAGGATCTGAATCTGTGTTTGTTCTCCTGCAGATCTAAAGCCGAAGCCTGAACTCACATCAGATCCTGCAGGAGCTGCACTGACTGGAAACACAGTGACTTTGACCTGTCGCATGGATCCGTCCACTGGATACTGGGACTCTTACTGGTACAAACACACACTGAACACTGAGACAGAGAAGAAGAAAACACACTCCTACAGCCTGAAGATTGATTCAGTGTCTGATGGAGGCCAGTACTGGTGTAGAGCTGGAAGAGGGAAACCAGTCTATTACACACAATACAGTGATGCACTGTGGGTAAATGTTACAGGTGAGAGAGACTGTAGTGTGTGATGCAACAAATACAGATCAGAGACAATATCTACACAACTTCTGAAACTATAAATGCAATAATCTGTGTTTGTACAGAGAGTCCTAAAGCTGTGCTGACGGTACGACCTGATGAACGAGTGTTTAGAGGAGAAACAGTCACTCTCAGATGTGATATAAAGTGGGGAGGAGACACTGAGTGGACACACAGATGGGAAATAGAGGGAACCAACAACCGATATAAAAAACACTGTCAGCCGAACCTCAACACAAGAGTTGAACATCAGCAGTGTTGATCTCTTTCACAGCGGTAAATACACCTGTACAGGAGAGATACACACTCACAGCTCTCAGCGCAGTGATGCTGTTACACTGACTGTATCAGGTGAGTTTGTGTTTGTTGTGATCAGCTTCTCCATCAGTTTCTCTACGGCTCTGTAACTCATGATGTTTTGTTCAGCTGAAGCTCAGGCATCAGTGCGAGTGTCTCAGTCACAGCCGTGGCTGACTGAAGGAGAATCAGTGACTCTGATCTGTGAGGTTTCAGGCTCCTCTACAGGCTGGACGTTCAGCTGGTTCAGAGATCATGATCATCTGTCAGACAGCAGCAGAGGAGCTGGAGGATCTTACACTCTCAGTCCTGCTGCTCTACAGCACACAGGAGTTTATACGTGCAGAGCAGAGAGAGGACGACCAGCCTATCACACACACAACAGCAGCTCACACACACTGTGGATCACTGGTGAGGGTTTATGCTTGTGCTCATCCGGATCTGTGTTTCACTGCAGTCTCTGTGCTGTCAGTTTTGATGGAGATTTTCCTCTTTTCAGGTGTTTCTGCTTCAGTGTCTCTGGTCATCAATCCCAGCAGAAGTCAACACTTCTCCTCTGACTCTCTCTCTCTGAGCTGTGAGGATCAGAGTAACTCTGCTGGATGGACAGTGAGAAGATACACAGACAAAGACACACACAAACTTGTGCAAAACAAACAGGATCTCGATGTGTAATCGACTCTCTCAGCACATCTGACAGTGGAGTGTACTGGTGTGAGTCTGAATCTGGAGAGAAACGGCGTCCTCGAAACATCACTGTACATGGTGAGTCCAATCACGCTTACTACTATAAAACACAATAAAAACAATCTGTTCAAGATTAAAAATTATTATAATTGAGAATTCAGTCATGTGATTATTCACAAACTTAATGACAATATCAGGTTTATTTTTCACAGCACATTGAATATCAAGAGTTTAACTATAACTTAACTATTAATAAAATACAATACACTATATATTATCATTAAGTATTGGATTCATATATATATATATATATATATATATATATATATATATATATATATATATATATATATATATATATATATATAATATATATATATATATATATATATATATATATAATAATAGCCCTTATATTCCTTGTGAACGTGTGAGTATAATGTAATTTATTACTGTGATCAAAGCTGAATTTTCAGCATCATTACTCCAGTGTCACATGATCCTTCAGAAATCAATCTAATAAGTGGATTTGATGATCAAGAAACATTTATGATTATTATCAATGTTCATATTTTTGTGGAAAACATTTTGTTTTTCTGAGATGAATAGAAAGTTTGAAGAACATTTATTTGAAATATATATTTTTTGTAACATTATAAATGTCTTTTTTGATCAATGTCACATTTGATAATAAATTATTGGTGAATAAACGTATCAGTTGCTCAGATTAATGATGGTGAACATTTTGACATCTGAATAATAATTGAAGTATAATCCCTGATTAATAAAGCCTGTATCATCACTACCAGCTGTTGATGTATGTCTTGTGTTTGTAGACGGTGAGGTGATTCTGGAGAGTTCTGTTGATCCTGTGATTGAGGGAGAGACTCTGACTCTACACTGTTTACATCGATCTACAAACTCCCCGATCCTCAGCGCTGATTTCTATAAAGACGGATCACTGATCCAGAATCAGACGACAGGAGAGATGAGCATCATTACTGTCTCAAAGTCACATGAGGGTTTCTACTCCTGTAAAACAGAGAGAGGACAGTCTCTCCACAGCTGGATCTCAGTCAGAGTCTTTAACGGTGAGATGATTTAATGAGAAACGCCACACCATTATTATATACTATTATATATAGTCTCTTATTTCTGCTGGAGCTACCAGTATGGCCTCTAAGATCGCAGTGGGAAACCATTAGCCCCGGCTGGCCCGTTTATAGCCCTCGCTCGTACTGGCTCGACAGTGGAAATTATTACACAATCAAAGTCCATAAACAGGCAAAGGTCATACACAAACAAACAATAACCGAGTTAAGGTCTGAGGCGAACAGAGAATGCGATGAATGCCTGAATTGTCCAGGCTTATAAAGAGCTAACAAGGTTAATGAGACACAGCTGAAAACAATGAGTGCTGATGAGTCCGGGCAAAGGATTATGGGTAATGAAGTCCATGACAGAGTGGCACTAGTCTGGGATTGAGTGACCTCTGGTGGATATCAAGGGCACTCCAGCATGTGATCGCAACAATACTGAGATTTAGTGCAAACAACACCTTATAAACAACATCCCACAACTTTACATAAATTATTAATTCATTTTTCTTCATTTGAATCCGTGAAGGAATGAATCTGATTGGGTCATGTGTGGTCAGTGTCAAATATACAATTTTGTTCTGGAGAGAATTATTTATTTTCTTACCCCTTAAACATTAAAATTAATAACTTGTACACTATTCTGTCATCATTTACTCACCCTCATATCAGTCCAAACATGTATGACTTTCTTCTGTGGAACATAAAATAAGTTATTTGGAAACATGTATCTGTGTTTTTGTCCATACAAGAAAGAAAATCAAACGAGTTTGAACAAGTAAATTTGGACAGAAAATGTATTTTTAAATGAACTTTTCCTTTAATACAGAGCTCTAAAAGGGAAATGGTGGTGGAATAATATGAGACAGGGAAAATATTGCAAAGCTTTTATATTCATTCACACAACTTTTGTTGCTCAATAATGTTCTTGTGTTTCTGTTTTTCAGATCAGATTTCTGTCTTCAAAATCCTCAGTTTTCTTCTGGCAGCTTCTCCGTTTCTGCTAGCGACAGTCGTGCTGCTTTTCAAATGTTACAGAGCGAGAGAGAGAGAGGTAACACACACACACACACACACACACACACACACACACACACACACACACACACACCACACACACACACACGCACACACACACACACACACACACACACACACACACACACACACACACTCACACACACACTCACACACTCACACACTCTCTCTCTCTCTCTCTCTCTCTCTCTCTCTCTCTCTCTCTCTCTCTCTCTCTCTTCTCTCTCTCTCTCTCTCTCTCTCTCTCTCTCTCTCCCAAATTATTCACATATTCTCTCACTGACAGATATGCCTTTACTGCCTGTCTTTTATATTATATAAATCTATATTTTGAACAGATGATGGTCATTCATGAAAGCAATAACTGCAGTGAAAAAAAAATAATAATAAGACCTGTCCGTTTAAATGTTGAAAATTGTTTTGTGTGTGTATTTCACAGTTTTGCTGAAGACCAAAGTCAGTAAGCCGTAACAGAGGAAGAAACGTCAATCTGTTATTAAACTGTTTAAAAACTCATTCTGTCAACATATGGTTTGAAAATATTGTAGTTGGTTCTACTTTAATAGACCAACATTATTCTTCCAATTGTAATTTAATGTGGAATGTATTTGTGATACTAACAAAGGTTATTGAGGTATTTTTGCAGGGAATAAACGAGCCGGACGAAAGACTTTTTATGTGACAATGGTGTTTGGTGGGCCTGAAAACGCAAACTTTTAAAACGCGTTTCAAAGTGAAAGTTTTTGAAAACGAGCCCCTTATCATCTCAGTTTAAATACAAAAATGCTAATTTGAAAATTGTGACGTCCCGCACATGCGTCTATGACGTGTTTAGTCTATAGGCTTTTTTAAATGAAAGGTTTGTTTCAACAGACTCAAGGATGATATATGTTTTCAAAGCTCTTGTGTTCAAAGATTTTGACATTTTCTTAAAGGAAGTAAAAGTGACTTTATATCAGAGGAGAACATTCTAAGATTGGGATTACAGTGAATGTTTCTGGGTAAATTTCATCTTCACAAAGCCAGAAACAAAGTAATAATGCAGTATTATCAAGATGAACATCCTTAAAATGGAAATCGGACGTAAACATGATAGATTATGTAATTTGTGTTACATTAATAAACGACTACTTGTTTATTTAACCGTTCCAATTTCACTTTTGCAATATGCTTTTCCAGGCAATACTCTTATTGCTTACCTATATCATAAATAAAAAACATATATAAACTTCAGGAACTCATCCCTGGGGCATTCCCCAATGTATTGATTTTGTTATAAAATGTTTGTTTATAAACCTGTGAAAACTATTTTTGTCATAACCATAAACTGTAAAAAAAAGAGAAAGTGTTGTGTGTGTGTGTTGTGTATGTTCTTCCAATAGCTCGATAATGATATCATGTTGTTTGTTCTAGATCACTCGTCTGAGTAATTAGTAAACATGTCAGTTTTATTATGTTTCAAATGTTCTGTATAAACAAATTACCAAATAAATAAGTGTGGATTTTTACTTATTTGGATTTGCTCTCTTGAACAATAGTTAGAACCCTGATCGAACTCAAATGTCTGTATATTTCTAGTAATCCTGAAGATCTTGATTAGTTTGTTCAGGTGTTTGTCATGATAGGGTTTAGGGTCGCTTCTTAAAATTGAGGTTGAACCTCTAGAATCACATAAACTATTTTAATGATGTCTTTCAGTGGTAGAAAGAGTACTAACAAATTGTACTTAAGTAAAAGTATTGCTACTTAAGTAATAATTTACTTGAGTACAAGTAGAAGTACTGAAAAATAATATGACTCAAGTAAGAGTAAATAAGTATTTGCTTTAAAACTACTCAAGTACTACAAAGTACAAAGTACTTAAGTATTATTTTTCTATTTTGACCCAAAATGGGGAGATGATAGCGATATTGAGCGCTAAACACACGTCATCTGTTTCTTTCATACTGGAAGCCCAGTACTGATTCATCCCTCACGCAGAGAGTCCACAAGTGAGATTCATAGAAGTATTAAACTATATGAAGGAAGTTCCTTTTATAATAACATGCAAATAGGGACGTTTTGACTGAAACATGAAGACAAACACATGATAGCGATAATATTTTTGTGTTCATCAAGCTATCTCAGGTATTTTCATAAGAATGATGTATGTCTTTAAAGGGATAGTTCACCCAAAAAGGAAAATTAGCACATGATTTACTCTCCCTCAAGACATCCTAGATATGAAGTTCTTCTTTCAGACAAATAGAATCAGTTATATTAAAAAATGTCCTGACTCTTCCCAGCTTTACAATGGCAGTGAATGGCTGGAGAAAATTTGAAGCCCAAAAAAGTGCATCCATCCATAATAAAAGCACTCCACTTTTACTCCAGGGGGTTAATAAAGGCCTTCTGAAGTGAAGCCATGCATTTGTTTAAGGAAAATACCCATATTTAAAACTTTATAAACTATATAAAACTATACTAGCTTCCGCCAGATGCCCGTACGCATCGTTTCGCGGTGGAAGACTAACCCCTGACCCGACGCACAGCGTAATGACCAACGCGAAAGCTCAGAGGAAAGAGCAAAAAAACACTAGTCACGAATTTGCAATTTAGAAGAGAAATGTCGGAGGATTTCTATATAATAGATGAGCTTCAGTTTGTTGCACAGCCCTATTTGTTTAAACCAGGAGAGGCATCTAAGCTAACGATACTCCTACATTGTCATACATGTGCCGCGGGATACTCTTGTGGTGCAAGTCGAATTGTGTAGTATGCGTACGGTTGTCTGGCAGAAGCTAGTTATTTTAGATTATAAAGTTATAAATATGGGTATTTTTCTTACAAAACCCATACCTTTGCTTCCGAAGGCCTTTAGTAACCCACTGGAGCCATGTGGAGTAATTATTATTATTATTATAATTTTTCCAGCCATTTACTACCATTATAAAGCTTGGAAGAGCCAGGACATTTTTTAATATAACTCTGATTGTATTCATCTGAAGGAAGAATGTCATATACACTTAGGATGACTTGCGGGCAAGTAAATCATGGGCTAATTTTAATTTTTGGGTGAACTAACCCTTTAATGGAATGCTAATCAACATAGCTTGTTTCATAGAATTTAATTAAATAATATATATTCTGTGTTCAAGCAACATTAAACCAATTTCAAATACGACTGACATGTATTGTGATTTTGAAAAGTAAATCCAGGTAAGATCATTTGAATGTTTCAGTTGAATCATTTCATAATTGAAAGCAAAGAATGTTAAGTGAGAGGTCCCATAAAAAGAGAGATTTACAACAGTATAAAAAAGTGCCAGTAAAAAACAAACAAATAATAATAATTAGTGGGGTAGGCTACAGGTTAACATGTTAAATTAAAATCTCCTTTTTTTCGTTCTACCGAAAATGTGCTGGGAGCCCACTGTTGCTATAGTAACGAACTACACTTTTACGTGCATCTGAATGACAGGTAAATCATGCGATCTTTTTCAGCTTTGTACAAAGTTTGTTGCGTACATTTAGTTTAACTATAAAGAGGGCAAGATTTCCCATTTAATCGAACTGTGTGCATGTATTTTAGACACTTACATTTGTCTTGCTCTGTCAGTGCAATAACTGCGTCCATGTTATGAGCCGAGGTTTTCATTTACTTCAACTGCTCAGTGCTCTGGTATTATCAATGGGATATGACCCATTTCAGGAGTTGCCATAATTTAAATCAGAATATGAGCATATTCACTGAAATATTGAAAGTTTAGCGATACTGATTCAAAACACGAGAGCCAGTGATTTAATGTCAACAAAGCGCGGTTTGAACGCCCCGCCCCCAGCCGAACTGGAAGTTTTGATTGGTTTTGCACCCGAGTCAGACCTGACTGTTATTGGCTGAAGCGCTCCAGACCTGACTGTTATTGGCTGAAGCGCTCCAGATCTGACTGTTATTGGCTGAAGCGCTCCAGACCTGACTGTTATTGGCTGAAGCGCTCCAGACCTGACTGTTATTGGCTGAAGCGCTCCAGACCTGACTGTTATTGGCTGAAGCGCTCCAGACTTGACTGTTATTGGCTGAAGCGCTCCAGACCTGACTGTTATTGGCTGAAGCGCTCCAGACCTGACTGTTATTGGCTGAAGCGCTCCAGACCTGACTGTTATTGGCTGAAGCGCTCCAGACCTGACTGTTATTGGCTGAAGCGCTCCAGACCTGACTGTTATTGGCTGAAGCGCTCCAGATCTGACTGTTATTGGCTGAAGCGCTCCAGACCTGACTGTTATTGGCTGAAGCGCTCCAGACCTGACTGTTATTGGCTGAAGCGCTCCAGACCTGACTGTTATTGGCTGAAGCGCTCCAGATCTGACTGTTATTGGCTGAAGCGCTCCAGATCTGACTGTTATTGGCTGAAGCGCTCCAGACCTGACTGTTATTGGCTGAAGCGCTCCAGACCTGACTGTTATTGGCTGAAGCGCAGGGCTCCACCGCAGTAGTTTGAAAAGTGTCTGTCAAATGCAAGCTTCCCCTGTTGCTCCGTCGGCACCTTTGACAAAGTACTTTGTACTTTTGGTGAAAAATAAATGTAGCGAAGTTGAATTCTTTATTTTTATTCTACTCAAGTAAGAGTAAAAGTACCACAATTTAATTATACTCAAGAAAGTAGAAAAAATAGAAAAATCTACTCAAGTACTGTAACGAAAGTATTTGTAATTAGTTACTTTCCACCACTGGCCGCAGCGCCCTAAACTCTGGCCGCGCCGCTCTCACTCACTGTGGAACCGGCAGGAATCAAGCGCATCTCCTCTGGTGGTGTTCGTCTGGTGTTGTTAGCCAATCAGAAAATAGCACTATTGTTTCTAAGTAAGATTTAACGCAACAACCAATGACACCCCGTCGGCTGGGTGTCTCTCTTTGCACCCGCACTCGGAAATCGGGAGAAATTCGGGAGAAAGGTTGGTCCGGGAGATTTTCGGGAGGGGCTTTGAAATTCGGGAGTCTCCCGGAAAAATCGGGAGGGTTGGCATGTATGCGCACACGCACATTTACACACACGCACACACACACACACACACACACACACACACGCGCAAGGTCTCTCGCTCTCTCTGTCTTGCGCGCGCTACACGTTTGGAGCTTAGATTCCGGGAGATTTGAACTAATTTTCGACCATCAGGGAGCCGCATCTATATACGTGAGACTTGGGATGTCTGCAAACGTTCACCGGGCGCCACGTCCATTGGCCAAAGAAGATCGCCTGCCTCATGTTTTTTTAGACTAAATATATATATTTTTAATTATTCTTTAATACCCTTTTTAACAACATGAAAAAGACTATTCAAACATGACATTAAAATATAAATATTAAAAAAAAATCACAGACATTTCTTGGGGGTGCTGGGCGGGTGCTATGGCTATTATAGGGGGAGCTACAGCACCACCTAGCTCCCCCCTGGCGCCGCCACTGGCGCGAAAGAGAACTGTATTCTGGCGCGCGGTCTGTGCATGCGCATTATACTGGCGCGCGTCTTCCTGTGATTCACATTCAGGCAGTGGTGTAGTCTACGTGATACGCAGGTATACGCCGTATACCCACTAGAAAATGTCAAGGATTTCCGTATACCCACTAGGAAATGTCAAAGATCTCTGTATACCCACTTTAAAAAGCGCGAGGATTCGTAACAACATCGTTTTGTGAAATAACTTTAACTCATAAATTCACCCCGCCGTGACGTCTGTGTTTGCGCAGCGACACGGATCGAATCGCGGAATCCAGCAACAAATGTAACAGCCTACTGTAAAGCGGAACGTCACACAATTTGGCCATTTTGAATGAATAAATCAAAAGTAATGATACAATGAATCAAATCTCGATATGTATTAAGTGTCTATGAATATTAAAGCTCAGAAAGACTGCTATTGAAATAAACTGAATGTTCTGCGTGTTTCTGTGAATAAGCGCTCAATGTGTGCTCTACTACACACTGACGCGCGCGTGACACTCGTAATGTTTTCAGCGTCTATGAGGAGGACATGCACACATTTGAACTTCATCGCAGAGCTTTTATGAGAGTCACTTCACACGAATTTTCATTTGATAAAACTATCGTCATTCATTCGTACCATATACACACTCACAAACTTTAAAGTCTTCATGGCAACCTGTCAAAATCAAAGTTTTGTATAGGCTAACTTGAAGAAAATATAACAGAAATATATTACTATTGCACAGTAGAGTATACTTCAAGTAGGCCTAATAATAATAGTTTATTAAAACACACAGAAGCTCAAATGTCTTTAATTTACAACCCACCAAAATAAAAGTTTGTAGAGATAAATAAAGTAACTCAAGGGAATTATGAAAGAAATTGCATAATAAGATGTACATTTTAAAATAACAATAATGAAATATTTTAAATAATTTTAAAGGAATATCACATCTTTTAATTGTCAGCTGATAAAACCCGGTGTGGGGGGGGGGGGGGGGGGGGGGGGGGGGGGGGGGTCTGGTATATCACAGTATACTCACTACAAAAAACTAGACTACACCACTGCATTCAGGACATTCACACTCAGCGCGAGGCTCAAGATGGTGCCGTGAGCGGTTGTGGTTTTGCAAGCTGAGAAGCTATGGAAGAATTAATTGGACTTTAATATAGAGGGAATGCGCATGACGTCACAGTAGGCGGAAGTCGCTGCTGTTCCACACACTGAGTGGCAGAAAGACGAGCCGCAGCATTTGTTTTCAACGTGAATGCCGTGAAAAACACACAAAACACATCTAAAACGGGAAAGAGCTTTGCGATTGACTATACAACTAGATTTGACCAGAAATCTGAGGTATTTTTACACACTGCCAAAAGCTACAGAACAGAGAAGCAAATGGATCGATGCAATTCATAGAAACAACAGACTCAGTGGATTTGCAACAGAGAAAAGTGGATTTGCAGTTATCATTGAGCACGTTTACATGCACACCAGTAACCATAACAGTAAACCGCGGCATGTTTACATGACTCTGTGTAACGACAAAACAATCATTTGCGTATCTGACTTTGAGTATTTCATTTGTTATGTTGGTTGTTGTTGTTAAATAGAGCTTGCAACATGTCGGCGGGAAACTTACAGCTTGTATATTATCCTATCATGCAGTTACAGATGCAGGGTTATGACTAAACCACCTCTATTTCTGCTGCACGAGATGAGAGGACATTTTTATAATGTTCTGTGTCATGAAAGAGTCTGCATTTGTGATATATTTTCTTCCTTTCCTGAAAAATGCTCTGTCTGTGTCATGATATGAGGCAAGACGCGGGTCGTGGATTTTATAATAGAGGGTTTTTATTAGGCTAACGTTAGTACCGAATAGCCTAAGCTATGCGTTCAACTTCCTCTATAACAGTAATCCCCCAAACTACGGTAGCTTAACCTGGACAAACGACAATCTCACAACATCTCCCCCTTTTGGAAGTTAGCAATAACAAGATCCCAACATCTACATTTTGCAATATGAATTAAATCTTAAATTTCCTTAAACAATATAACAAAATAACTGCAACAACTATATTAACTTTGCTATCAAATAACATCTTCCTTTTGTTTCCATGCTAATAGTCTAAGAACAGTGCAGGACGTCACAGGGGTAGACTGCCCTCAGTCCTGGAAGGGGTTATTTTGCCCTTTTGAACGTTATCAGTCTCGCAGCCTAAGAGGCACCTTTATCTCACGGCCCCTGGAGGTTCTTCTCACAGGAGTAGATGGTGGAAGGGGAGACCCTGAGGAAGGGCCTGCTGGTAACTGGCTCACTGGTGATTCCGGCGGCACAGTCACATCTGTCAGTGGGGAACCGCTGTCCTGCTGAGACTGTTGGCTGAGCACCTTGCTGTTAAGCAGGAGGTTTCGTCTCAGGAACAGTCTGGAGGTGACGCCTGTTCCGACGGGCCACATTCCCATTGGCCATCTCCACAAGGTAGGATCTCGGCTCCTTGGACTTACTGATGACCCTGGCAGGTGTTGTCCATCCCTTCTCCCCATCGAGCTTCACTCTAACAGTTTGACCAGGGTGAAGTTCAGGGAGCAAGCGTGCCGAATGACTGCGGTTGTAGTAGAATCTGTATGAACTTTTTGCTGTTGCGTCCTTCATGTAGACTTGATCCGGGTTGAATGGACGTGGCAGCAATGTCTGTTCTAGGACCGGAACAGTAGTACGAATTTGTCTACCAGTCATGAGCTGTGCTGGACTTTCACCTGTTGCTGCGATTGGTGTAGAGCGATAGCCCATAAGGGCCAAGCAGGGGTCCGGCTGTTTGAGGATGTACTTGGCAGTCTGAACAGCCCTTTCTGCAGCTCCGTTAGACTGTGGATAATGTGGGCTGGAGGTGATGTGAGTGAAACCATACCTCTGTTTGAAGTCTTGGAACTCCGCTGATGTGAACTGTGTCCCGTTGTCACTGACCAGTTCTAGCGGGATGCCCCATCTCACAAAAATGTGCTTGAGCTTATTGATAACCTGCTTGCTGGTAATGGTGGTGAGGGAAGCAATCTCAATGTCTCTAGAGAAGTAATCGACAGCGACAAGAAAAGTCTTACCCTCTAACTCGAACAGGTCAACACCAATCCTTTGCCATGGGCCACTGGGCAGGGGAGTGGTTACCAGTGGATCACGTCTTTGTGTAGGTTTGTGCTCTCTGCAAAAGTCACATAATTTCACCTTGTTTGTGATCTGTGCTCCGATGTTTGGCCACCAAACTGTCAACTTGGCTCGCTCCCAACACTTGGTGAGGCCCTGGTGACCTTCGTGCAGTTGGTCCAGGACCCCAGCTCTGAGTACTGCAGGAACTACTATGCGATCGTGGTATAGAACTAGACTGTCCGACTCTGATAAGTGACTTCTGGCTGCATAGTATCCACGCAGTGGTGATCCCTCCGCCATTTTGCGAGGCCACCCCTTTCTGATGAATGCGATTACTTTTTGAAGTTCAGCATCGCTTTGTGTGACTCTGCGAATTTCCTCGAGCTTGGGTGACTTGATTGGTTTGCTAGCCACCATAGTGTTCACATATGCCTTTACTTGCGTTTCTGTTTCAGGCACGTAACTGTATTTCAGTGGATGTCTGGAGAGTGTATCTGCGACTACTAGCTGCTTACCGGGAACATGTTCAGCAGTGACGTTGAATCGCATGAGGCGCATAAGCAGTCTCTGACATCGTAGTGGCGTTTTATCCAGATCATATGAGTTAATCAATGGCACCAGTGGCTTGTGGTCAGTTTGTAAACGGACCCAGCCCATACCTTGGATGTAGCGGGCGAAACGTTCACAGGCCCAAACAGATGCCAGACACTCCTTTTCGATCTGCGAATACCTCTTCTCCGCATCCGTGAGTGTGCGCGAGCAAAAGGCAACTGGCCGCAGCTCTCCATCGTGGTCTTGCAACAGGGCAGCACCAAGGCCATAACTGCTGGCATCGGCACTGACCACTGTTGGTTTGTTGGCGTCGTAATAACAAAGGGCTGGTGCAGCCATGAGCATTGCTTTTGCTTGGTTAAATGCTTGCTCCTGAGGCTCACCCCAAACCCACGCAGTCTCTTTCCTGAGCAGGTTAGTGAGTGGATGCAACACTGTAGACAGGCCTGGCAGGAATTTTCCAACATAGTTAACCAGTCCGAGCACCTGCCGCAGCTGCTCCACGTTGGAGGGGCTGGACATCTGAGCGATAGCCTCCATTTTGCTCTCATCAGGCTTCACACCATCCGCACTAATGATGTGTCCAAAGAACTGCAGTTCAGTCTTTCCAATGTGACACTTGGCCCTGTTGAGCTTGAGACCGGACACCTTCACCGTCCGCAACACCGCGTCAAGATGGCGGTCATGCTCCTCTTTTGTAGATCCGTAAACCAGGATATCATCCATCACAACAGTCCCTTCTAGGCCTTTGAGCAGGTCGGTCATCAGCCGCTGGAAAATCTCAGGCGCTGATGTAATCCCAAACGGTAGACGTTTGAAGCAAAACCGGCCCATTGGGGTAATGAAGGTTGTCAACCTTTGGCAGCTGGGGTCCAATGGAATTTGCCAGAACCCGCTAGAGGCATCCAGAGTGGAGAAAACCTTGGCTCCTGCTAGCTTAGGTGTTATATCATCCAGTGTGGGCAAAATGTAACGTTCACGCTTCACTCCCT
The DNA here is from genome assembly GCA_036326025.1 of Chrosomus eos. Taxonomy (NCBI): domain Eukaryota; kingdom Metazoa; phylum Chordata; class Actinopteri; order Cypriniformes; family Leuciscidae; genus Chrosomus; species Chrosomus eos. The sequence goes on along the minus strand of JAZAVI010000085.1, from coordinate 183,057 downwards.
TGTTCAAGCGTTTCAAATCCACACACAACTCTGACCTCGTCCTTGTTGCGTTTTGGAGCGGGCACCATTGGAGCACACCAGTCCGTCGGCTCTGTAACTTCCTCAATGATCTCGAGGCTCAGCATACGCTTTAGCTCTTTCTCCACCTTTGGAAGGAGAGGAAACGGAATTCTGCGTGGCGTGTTGACGCTGTATGGGACTGCTTCCTCAGTCAGCTTGATCTTAACAGGCTCACAGTTCAGTAGTCCTATTTCCCCGAACACATCGCTTGTTAAGTCACTAGTGATAGCATTGACTCTTGCTACCAGCCCCATACGCTTTGCCACTGCCTTGCCCAACAAGTTACTAACATACTGTCCTTTTATGACTGTTATCCAGTATTGGTATTTCTGGCCTTTGTATGTAGTGGTGGCAAGGAACTTACCCACGCATCGGACTTTCCCGCCAGGGCTATACACTGTTGGCCTGGACTTATTCAGTTTTGGTTTTTGACGTAGTTTGCTGAAAGTCGCTTCAGTCATAACGGTGGTATCAGCACCTGTGTCAATTTTAAAATCCACCGGACTGCCATTCACTAGCAACTCTACATCCCAGTCAGTATCTGGGTTTGACTCCTCAATGATATTTGGCTTTGACTTTGTGGTTGCTCTCAGGAATAGTTCTCCAATAAAAAATGAATCCTCGTCTGAATCCATAGCAGCTACTGTTCTGACCTCTTTCAGCATTTTGGATTTACACACAGCCTCAAAATGTCCGATTTTATTGCACTTTCTGCACCTTTTGTTACGGGCTGGACAGCTTTCTTTTTTCTCATGCATCCTGTTGCATCTCTGACAGTTCAGTTTATTCTCACTGTATTTCTGTCCTTGTCCCTGCCCGCGATTTATCATAGCTCCTCCTTGTGCTATTGTACTGTTTGTGTCTCACCTCATTCACTGTAGTTTCCACACGCTCTGCACTTTGTTGTTTCACTTGTTCACTTTGCCGTGCAAGCTGGATGGCTCTCTCCAGAGTCAGGTCCGCCTCTAGCTGGAGTTTTTGCGAAACCTCTTTGTCCATTATTCCGATGACGATCCGGTCCCGGATCTGCTCATCCTTCCCCGCACCGAACTCGCAGTGCTGCGCGAGCTCGTACAGGCTCCGCACGAAGGCTTCAACTGTCTCTCCGGCCCTTTGGCCACGCTTATGAAAACAGGCGCGATCGTGGATGACGTTTCTTTTCGAGACAAAGTGTTCATCAAACTTCTGCATCACTAGATTAAACTCATATTCTGGATGTGGCATGGCCTCGGTTGCCGCGGGAAACACAAACGAGCCGTAAATAGGTTCGGCATCTCTCCCCATCGAGTACAAGAGCGAGTTCACCTGCACTTCGCTGGTCTCTTTGTCAAGTTTCGATGCGACTCTAAACCGGGAGAATCTCTGCCGCCATGTAAGCCACTCCGCTGGCTGCGAGAAATCAAACGGCTCAGGAGGTCCGAACTTTGCCATCTTGCTCTTAATGTCGGCGTGAAATCCTTAATTCTGACACCATGTCATGATATGAGGCAAGACGCAGGTCGTGGATTTTATAATAGAGGGTTTTTATTAGGCTAACGTTAGTACCGAATAGCCTAAGCTATGCGTTCAACTTCCTCTATAACAGTAATCCCCCAAACTACGGTAGCTTAACCTGGACAAACGACAATCTCACAACAGTCTGGATGTGTTTAAATCTGCACTAAGGATGTGATTCTGTCACATTTCACACATGCACACTTCAATAAGCCGACAGAAAGCAGGTTAATGCGTTTAGACCTACCTATATTGTATTTATGTGAAGCGTTCACAGTCAAATTTACTTCACGTATTTCCCCGGCGTCGAAATTAGGCGCATATAAATGTCAGGAAACACAATGGCTGCTTGTCAATATCCATGGATCACTGGATCTTTGGTAGGCCAAAATTGTAAGGAACAACACTTATATCGAGTCCAACCATCGTTTGTTTTACTCTCGTTTCCGTAGTTTCCCCTATTAAATCCAGCCACGCAGCAGCTCTTTTGCCACTCAGTCCGGCTGAGGGGGCGTGTTCCGGCGGTACACGTGACACTAATGCATTCCCTCTATTTGTAACCCACAGAAGACAATCTACAAATGTGTACAATGATGCGCAAATATTTCACTATCTGCAAATGTGTATATTTACATTTGTGATACGTAAAATCATATCCACAAAAATACAGGGTGATGTGTACAACACAAAACTGTTTTTACACATTTGCAGATTACTTCAAATGTTTGTGGGTCACGTTACATTTGTAAGTTCCTTTTTACACATTTGTGAAATTTTGTCCAATGTGTACTGTGGAGATCTGTAAATAAACATATACACAAATATCTCACGACCTAAAACATGTATTTTTACATTTGTGTTGTGTAAAATCATATTCACAAAAATAATGTGTGATTTGTAAATACACACAATTTAATCTGTACAAATGTCTTTTTATTTCACATACAAAGTGTGATTTACGCTTTTGTGGATATATATATATATATATATATGAATATTTTGTAATAATAAAAAATCATAAGGTTATACAAAAATATTTTTTTTTCCCAAAAAGTGTACGATTAGGTACAGTGATTGGTGAACAGAGTTTACCAACAATACAGTGAATTACAGTGAAGTTATTGATATTTTTATAATAATTATTAATAAATAAATCATGCAAATTATGCAAAATATATTTATCCAAAATAATGATGTAACCAACAGAATGTGTGAACTGAATTTGGCAACAATGCAGTGTTAATTTAATTGGTAATCTGTGAAGTTATTGAATATTTGTCATAAATAATAATCATAAAGAATATGCAAAAAAAAAAAAAAATCCAAAATAAGTGTTGTAGTATAACCAACAGGACAGCAGTGATGTGTGAACTGAATTTGGTAACAATACAGTGAATTACAGTGAAGTTATTGAATATTTTTCATAATAAAAATCATAAAAATGATACATTTACAATTGTATTATATATACAATTAAAAATATATTTTTTCCAAAAAAAGTATTGTAGTATAACCATCAGGACAGCAGTGATGTGTGAACTGAATTTGGCAACAATACAATGATTTAGAGTGAAGTTATTGAATATTTTTCATAAGAATCATAAAAAGTTTACATTTATAATTGTATATACAATTAAAAAACATTATTTTTCCAAAATAAGTGTTGTAGTATAACCATCAGGACAGCAGTGATGTGTGAACTGAATTTGGCAACAATGCAGTGTATTACAGTGAATTTATTGAATATTTTTCATAATAATCATACAAATTATACATTTATAATTGTATATACAATAAAAAAAAATCCAAAATAAGTGTTGTAGTATAACCATCAAGACAGCAGTGATGTGTGAACTGAATTTGGCAACAATGCAGTGTATTACAGTGAAGTTATTGAATATTTTTCATAAGAATCATACAAATTATACATTTATAATTGTATGTATATACAATAAAAACAATATTTTTTTCCCAAAATAAGTGTTGTAGTATAACCATCAGGACAGCAGTGAAGTGTAAATTGAATTTGTCAACAATGCAGTGTATTACAGTGAAGTTATTGAATATGCTTCATAAGAATCATAAAAATTATACATTTCTAATTGTATATACAATAATTTTTTTTCGCCGAAATAAGTGTTTTAGTATAACCATTAGGACAGCATTGGTGTGTAAACTGAATTTGGTGACACTATAGTGTTTGACAGTGAAGTTATTGACTGTTTTCGTAGTAACGCTTTTCGGGGTTTGCACTTTGCAGACGGTCCCTTCGGATCTGTCTCTCAGCCGCCCGCGCATAGAGATCAATGTGTTTTATCCACTGCGAAGGAAAGCTCGTTTCGGGGAAAATTAGGTTGTAGCTGCTTCTCTACATTACTACGATTAAAAAGAGGTGTCATTTGTGTAGTAACAACGTTTAGCTGAGGAGTTATTGACCCGGGAAGTGTGAATTTATTGCCAAATTTACTTACTGTCGATATCCTCTCATTTCATGGGAGAGAATGTCGCTACCGCCACCTGCTGGTGTGGATAATTAACTGCTCTCACACGTACACCTTACAAATCTCTTTTTGCAGATCGCAGCGGGACAAAGTGGACAAAAATCCACAAATGTGTAAAAAGGAGTTGCAAATGTCACGTGACCTGCAAATTGCCCGGAAGCAATCCACAAATGCGTAAAAACAGTTTTGTGTGTAGAAATGGATCCACAAAAGCGTAAATCACACTTTGTATGTGAAATAAAAAGACATTTGTACAGATTAAATTGTGTGTATTTACAAATCACACATTATTTTTGTGAATATGATTTTACACAACACAAATGTAAAAATACATGTTTTTAGGTCGTGAGATATTTGTGTATATGTTTATTTACAGATCTCCGCAGTACACATTGGACAAAATTTCACAAATGTGTAAAAAGGAACTTACAAATGTAACGTGACCCACAAATTCACAGGAAGTAATCTTTTCAGAGCGCCCTTCACAATGCACGCTTCCTAATTCGTCCCACCGAGAGCAGAGACTACATTACCCATATACATTACATTCCTCCCCGCTGAACGCGAGCTATTACAAATGCGTGAAATGCACTCACAGTGGTTGAGCGCGGTAAAGTTAGTTTTTAGGTTCGATATTTCGCCGGACATTTGTTTTCCCTTGCCACTGTTCGGCACGGGTCAGCAGTCTTAGATCAATAACAGGATTAGTTTTAACATTATGTAACCATTATCGACATTAAATATTCGTTCAAAATCACCTACGTGCAATATAGTTGTTGTTACCTCAGGGGAGGAGGGGAGTCAGCAAAAATAATAATAATAATAAAAAAATAATAATAATAGAGTACCGGCACCTCTTTTGGACCACTTAAAGCACTGGTAGTGGATAATATGTAAAACATCTGGAGTGAAATTCCATGGATTATTTAATAGTAATTAATTGTTGTAAAACTGTTATGCATTATAGGATTCCTAAAGCGAACATTTCCTTCATATAATTGACATATTTATCCCCTTATCGATTCAGTGTGGAACTTGTGCGAGATGGTTTCACATACAATGTCTTGGAATGAAAGCAGCACAAATACCAAGAAAAGATATCCCTTGGTATTGTGCTATGTGCAAAAGCAAGTAAAGAGACCGTAGGAGAGTTTGACAATATCTCTTGTTATTGACTATATTTGGCTCTGAAAATGTCCCAGGATTATTGTACTATAACCAGCAAGATTACATGTGTGGGGGGGGGGGGGGGAAGTTGATGGTAATGCAAAGTAAGGTTTAAAGAGTAGTGAAGTTTATAACACAGTGAAATCTTTGTTCATTTATTATTTTTCATCTTTGTTATTTTTCATAATAAAACAATAAGTATAACCATCAGGACAGCAGTGATGTGTGAACTTAATTTGTCAACAATACAGTGTATTATAGTGAAGTTATTGAATATGCTTCATAAGAATAATAAAAATTATACATTTATAATTGTATATACAATAATTTTTTTCGCCGAAATAAGTGTTTTAGTATAACCATTAGGACAGCAGTGGTGTGTAAACTGAATTTGGTGACACTATAGTGTTTGACAGTGAAGTTATTGACTGTTTTCGTAGTAACGCTTTTCGGGGTTTGCACTTTGCAGACGGTCCCTTCGGATCTGTCTCTCAGCCGCCCGCGCATAGAGATCAATGTGTTTTATCCACTGCGAAGGAAAGCTCGTTTCGGGGAAAATTAGGTTGTAGCTGCTTCTCTACATTACTACGGTTAAAAAGAGGTGTCATTTGTGTAGTAACAACGTTTAGCTGAGGAGTTATTGACCCGGGAAGTGTGAATTTATTGCCAAATTTACTTACTGTCGATATCCTCTCATTTCATGGGAGAGAATGTCGCTACCGCCACCTGCTGGTGTGGATAATTAACTGCTCTCACACGTATGCCTTACAAATCTCTTTTTGCAGATCGCAGCGGGACAAAGTGGACAAAAATCCACAAATGTGTAAAAAGGAGTTGCAAATGTCACGTGACCTGCAAATTGCCCGGAAGCAATCCACAAATGCGTAAAAAACAGTTTTGTGTGTAGAAATGGATCCAAAAAAGCGTAAATCACACTTTGTATGTGAAATAAAAAGACATTTGTACAGATTAAATTGTGTGTATTTACAAATCACACATTATTTTTGTGAATATGATTTTACACAACACAAATGTAAAAATACATGTTTTAGGTCGTGAGATATTTGTGTATATGTTTATTTACAGATCTCCGCAGTACACATTGGACAAAATTTCACAAATGTGTAAAAAGGAACTTACAAATGTAACGTGACCCACAAATTCACAGGAAGTAATCTGCAAATGTGTAAAAACAGTTTTGTGTTGTACACATCACCCTGTATTTTTGTGGATATGATTTTACGTATCACAAATGTAAATATACACATTTGCAGATAGTGAAATATTTGCGCATCATTGTACACATTTGTAGATTGTCTTCTGTGGGTTACACATATTAAAGTCCAATTAATTCTTCCATAAGAAGCAATATCGGGTATTTCCCCACAAATGAAGATACGGTTTTCGTAAAGTTGCTAACTAATATTTATAGGTTTTTACGGGTTGCAGAAATTGATTAATTTTGATTTTGGAGTGGTGCGAACAGTATTTAATTACCAGAGCATCAGCACACAGTTTGGAAAAATGGCTGAGGATGCTAATCTTGGTGCAGAGATGGAGGTTGAGACAAGAGAAGAGAAACTTCAGCGATACCCACTCGTATGCCTGTAAAGTAAAAAACGGAGGAAGTTGTGATTCGTGTCCAAACACACCAAGCAAAAAGCAACCTTCCAAAAGGCAAAAAAATGTTGTGACCTCCTCTGCTAAAGAAACTGAACTCTCTTTAAGTGAAGTACAGGAGAATATCATCCGAATTCTCTCTGAGAAGATTAACGAGAGATCCGACCAGATTGAAAGAATGGTGAAGGAGAATTCTTCCAACATTGAAGCGTTGGGCAAATCTCTTACCTCAGTTCATGACGATGTAATGGAGTTGCAGAATGAAAATAAAATCCTAAAAAATGCAAATGCTCTCCTAGGAAAAAAAGTCAAAGAAATGAACACGAAAATTCTTGACCAGGAACGTTACAGCCGCAAATGGTGTCTGCGTTTATATGGATTGTCCGAGCAATCCAGTGAAAACGTGAAAACGAGAGTCATAGAAATATGCAAACAAGTGTCCGCCGACACAGCTGACGACAGGCGTATGGTAGCGGATGCTTTGGATGTGGCACATCGTCTTGGCAGACTTAAAACCTCGGATGATGGCAGAAAAGTTCTACCAAGACCGGTGATCATGAGATTAATTTCTCGCACAGCCAGAGATTTGATCTGGAAAAAATTCAAAAAACAACGAGTATCTGACCAGCAAAGGGCTGCGGTTTAAGGAGGACTTGACTGCTTTTGACATTGAAGCACGGAATCGTCTTTGGCCGGCTGTGGAGAGGGCGAGGAAGGAGGGCAAAAGCGCATACTTCAGCGGAGCGAGGGCGTTCATTGATGGTAAAGTGATTTATCCCGAAGAGGGCAACGGATCTTCATAGACTTGTGGTCGTTTGGTAGGATTCTGCAGTTGGTGGTGTCCTGAAAAAGTCAAGGTTAATCATCTTTCAAGAAGTGGTTGCTTCTAAGTTATTAATCGGATGGTTAAATAACGGATGCACTTTAAGGTTTATTTCAATGTTTGCAACTGTTATCATTTTTGAAGATCGTTTGTGGGAATCCCATTATGTTCAAATTTAAAGTTTAGGCTATTTACCTACTCTTGTGGTTTATTTTTCAATAATTGGTTACTTTTGACAAGCTATGTCTCTTTCTTTATTTTCTATCAATGCCAGAGGTATTCGTGATATTCTAAAGAGAAAAGCTTTATTTTTGTATTGTAAAGGGAAATGTGTAGATTTATGTTTAATTCAGGAAACGCATGCATGTTCTTCAGATGCTAAGTTTTGGAAAAATCAATGGGGAAAAGAGATTTGGTTTTCATTTGGCAGTAATCGATCAGCGGGGGTCGCTATTTTACAGGATAAATTTACAGGGCGGATACAAAATTTTGAAAAAGATGATTGTGGTAGATAGATGGATATTACTTGTGTTAGATAAGGATAACGAAATATTTGTATTAGGGATGCACCGAATCCAGGATTCGGATTCGGCCGAATATTGGGCTTTTTATCGGATCGGTTTCTGCCGAACCTTAGAATTTTTTTCCACCGAACCGAACCCTATAGGCTTGCACTACGCACGCTACGTCGAAGTCACGCCGCCGTTGGTTACGGGAAGGTGTTTACAATAGGCTTGTTCGACTTGAACCGGAGCTGCACAGACTGATCAGTGAATGACATCAAAGTAAACGAATAGAGAGCAGTCGCTTATGCTTTTGAATTGCTCTCGCGGGTACTTTGATGTCATAAACTGATCTGTCTGTGCAGCCCCGGTTCAAGTCGAACAAGCCTGTAGTCTAGTGTAACGCATTGTGTCAGGAAGAAAAATAAGGATAACTCACAGCTAAAGTTATTGCAGAGGCCAGACAGACTCACGGAGGCGATGGGCATCTCACAACTCACACTTTATTCCCCAATCGAACTTGTGTAACTGTCTGTCACATGTTCTAACGTCCACAGCGTTACTTAAACAAAATAAGATAATAAATGAGCATCAAACAGAAATAACCCGCATACGTGGTGTGTTCGAGGCGCACGGCACATACGGAGTGCAGACAATTTAACAGGGAGCGCGCAGCTCTTAAAGGGGCCACGCCTTATTTCCACTCGTTACAGTAGGTGGACCGTTCGAGTAGGATTCGGTATTCGGTTTCGGATTCGACCGAATCTTAACCAGTGGATTCGGTATTCGGCCGAACCCCACAAATCTGGATTCGGTGCATCCCTAATTTGTATTAGTTAATTGTTATGCCACCAATAACAACATGAACAATGAAACACTCTTTTTGCATATTGAATCTAGAATTCAGCATTTTATTTTATCATATCCTTTAGCTAAAGTTATTTGGGGAGGAGATTTCAATACTGTGTTTGATGCAACCATTGATAGATGGCCTCCTAAAAGTAGGCCTGGCCCTTCGATTGAACTAGTTAATGTAGCCTATGTTTAAGATTGGGCCTCACAGATGTGTGGAGAGATAAGAAGAATCCAGACAGGGAGGAATATACGTGGAGGAATAAGAACTCATCTCTTCATTCTCGTATTGACTATTGGTTAGTGTCCAATGATTTAGCTAATAATGTGACCTCTGTACTGATAGAACCTTGCATAATGACAGATCATAAAGGAATATTTATAAGAATAAATATGGTGAAAGATAAATTAAAAAAATTAATAGTTACTGGAAATTAAATAATAAATTGCTTAAGTGAATGCCTAAAGAAAAAAAATCAAACACATTTTTGAAAAATATAGAACAATTGCAGCTATGGAAAAGACGTATGGAAAGTACTGGGAATTAATGAAGTTTGATATCAGAACGGCATTCTTTAACCAAGGAAAATTGGAAGCAAAAAATAAAAATGGAAAGAAAATTCAATTATTGAGAAAATATTAAATTTGAATAAAAAAGAAGAAAGAAGCATTGACTGATTTTGAATTAAATAAATTAAATGTATTACATACTGAACTAGATCATATCTATGAGGATAAAGCAAAAGGAGCATTTATTCGATCTAGACTTAAATGGTTAGAAAAAGGGGAAAAAAAATACAAAATATTTTTTTGGCCTTGAAAAAAAGAAACCGTGATTTTGCCTCAGTCTCAAAACTAATGATTAACAACAAAATAGTAGATAATTCTTTGGATATTTCAAAATATGTTTCTCAGTTTTTTAGTAATTTGTATTCTTCCACAATGGCTACTTCCAATATTGATATTTTTTTAAATAACTTTATGAGTGATACCAAAAAAATAGATCTGTAATTCCAAAATGTGTGTGATAAAGAAATAGTTATTGAGGAGTTGAGAGAGTGCATTAACTTGCTAAAAAATAACAAATCTTCAGGCAATGACGGGCTAACGGGAGAGTTTTATAAGACATTTTCTAAAGAACTTTCACCCTTTTTATTATTAGTATTTATAGAAGCTGTAGAAAAGGGTGAATTACCTGCGTCATTAAAACAAGGGGTTATAACACTGATTCCCAAACCTAGCAAGGACAAGTTACTTATTGAAAATTGGAGGACTATTAGTTTGCTTAACCCTTAAAGAGTTTCTGTATCTTGGGGGATACAGACATTTAACAGGCTGTAGGGGGAGGGGCTATGGGGGGAGGGACATTATTTGGTTGCAATTGATGGGGAACACTGATGGGGTGATGGGTCATGTAATCAGGTCATGTGACTTTATGCTAACATTCCAAAAATTTGTATCAAAATCCAAAATGGCAACATACGTGGACAAAGACACTGGCCATGAGATAAGCATTTTTATATTTTTCACGGTTATGATATTTTAGAGTGATTTTGATTTTAGAAAATCGTTTTTTAAGGATAGTTTTACATGTTCTTGTTGATATTTTCAAAATAATCTTCTCACAGCTTTGATTATCAGGCATTGAATGTCTGTATCCTGGGGGATACATTGCCCATATAAGGGTATTTAACAGGGCTGAGCACTCACGGATATTCTTATGTTTTGAGGCCTGTTCTCTACAGATATTGAATAGGATAAAGGTTTTGGATGTGTCAGGATGGCCAGACATCCATCATGTGTCAGAAGTGCAAAGTGAGGCTTTGCCTGGTCACTGGACAAAATGCTCGCAACTGTTTTCTCAGCTTCCATTGCCCATAGAGTGTGGGGCACCACAGGGAAGATGGTAGAATTAAAAAAACAAATCAGGAAAAAGGTGTTTTAAAAATCGGCACATGAACTGTTAAAAAAATTATGAAATGTTAAATGTATATCCTACATAGGCAATGCATCTTGGGAGAAAAAGTTCAGTTTTTTCCAATTTTTCTAATGTTGTATGGATAACATGAAAAAAATTAGCTAATTAATTGTTCATTAAATGTTTTAAAAGTTGTCATATGAACTATAAATAAAAAAAGAATACATTGCAAAATGTTACCCTAAATGGTTTATGTATCTCGGGAGATACAGAGTGTAACTTATAAAATAAAGGTCATATTTTGAAAAAAATGCATGAACTGTGTCATTTTAGTATAGATACATTCAAAAATAGCAATGAATCATTTTATGCCGCCCATTGATCGAATGCGAGACTCCGGTTCCTTTTACTGATGTTTATTAACACCGTAGAACTAAAAGTTCAGATAAACAAACAAAAGACAACATAAAACATTGCAATCATTGCATGGATCACATGGCTTTGCACTGAAGCTAAAGAATACAGAAAAATACTGACCACTTTAGCCTGCTTCTCAACCAACGGCCATTCCCCAGGAGCAATCTTCACAGTCAAAATACAATTCTCCAACTTTTACACATTTATAGAAAAACACCATCAAAAAATGAAGTAACAAAGAAATAACTAGAATATAACATCACAGACACATGTGCGCGTTTACCTCTCGTCAGTAGCTCACTGCGCAACAGACCTTCCTTCCGGTTTTACTCATGTCAAAATAAAAGTACGTATTTTAAAATAAATACAAAAAAAAAACACGGCTGCATTTACACTCCCACCATCACACATTGTGTGATTCACATTGCAATTAGCATTGTTAACAGAATCTTGTAAAACATTTGTAAACACACATATACCTTCAGATATAAACAAAATAATGATATGGAAGAGCTAACCTACTTACTCAGCCTCAAGCAATAGTACTGTTTTGTGTACTGACCTTTCTAAATGAACTGGCTTATTTGAGCGTGTGCCTTTACTGTCTAGTGTTGTGTCACTAAGTAACAGCTTGAGTTTTCGGACTCTTCCGTCAGCTCCTTGGAAGACTTCAACTACCCTCGCCATCTTCCACTGATTTCTTGGTGAACCATCATCTTGCAACAGGACAATGTCATTCACTTTAGCATTTCTCCTTTCCTTGTTCCATTTGTTCCTCTGCTGCAGATTCAGCAAATACTCCTTTCTCCACCTGGTCCAAAATTCATTGCACAAGAACTGTACTCTCTTCCATCTTTTCCGAAGATAGAGATCTTCCCTTACAAACTCGCCTGGTGGTGGTGCGATTATTGACGATTTCATTGTCAATATATGGTTTGGAGTTAGGGGTTCAGGTCCTGATGGACCATTGAGATGTTCTGTGGTCAATGGTCGACTATTTACTATAGCCATCACTTCGTACAGGAATGTTCTTAATGAAGAGCTGTCTAATCTTCCAGCAGACTGGTCTAGGATAGATGTGAGGACACTTCTCACGGTCCGAATCTGCCTCTCCCAGACGCCGCCCATGTGACTGGAAGCAGGTGGGTTCATGACAAAGTTGCATCCTAGCTCTTTCACACGTTCTCGCTCCATCCCTTTCATTAATTCTTGGAATTCATTGCGTGTTCCACAAGGTTTGTGCCTTGATCACTTTGAAGCTGGCTTACATTGCCTCTTATGGCAATAAAACAGCGCAATGCATTCAGGAAGGCATCAGTGGAAAGGTCATCCAGTACCTCAATGTGGATGGCACGTGAACATATGCAAGTGAATAGAAGCCCATATCTCTTCAGGTCTTTTCTACCATCTTTAACATAAAATGGTCCGAAGCAGTCCATACCACTATAGGTAAATGGAGGGGTAGCTTCCGTCCTCTCTGGTGGAAGGTCGGCCATTTTTTGTTCTTGATTACACTTTCTGAGCTTCCTGCATTTTATGCACTTGAAAATGAGTGATGACACTTCACTACTACACCCCAGGATCCAAATCCCACTGGAGCGCAGTTCATTGATGGTCAATCCACGACCCTGATGCTTCACCTTCTCATGGTAATGCTTTATCAACAATCGAGACACATGATGTCCTTTGGGGAGGATAGCTGGGTGTTTGACATGAGGATGGAGTGTTGCTTGTGTCAATCTACCTCCCACCCTCAGGATATCTTGGCTGTCCATGAAAGGGTTCAACCTGTGCAGTTCGGTTGACTTGCTCTTTTGTACATCTTTCTTTTGTTTAAGAGCCTTGATATCATCCCTGAACGCTTCTTCTTGAACTGCATGGATTATGAATTGTTCAGCATCCATTCTTTCTTCAAGCGTCGTAGCTTCATTGGATCTTGTTTTAAGACCTTTCACCTCCTTTGCAAGGCGCTTAAGTCTTGCTATGGCTCTTACGACTCTCCTCCAATCTGAAAACTTCTGAAGTCGATCTGGTGGGGACCTTTCCTCATTTGCTTTCGTTGTGTGAACTTGTGCTCTTTTGATTTCTGGGTCGTCCTCATGGAGTTCTTTCACCTTAATTTCCTCTTCCTTAGGGAGGTCCTTTTGCCACAAGAAACTAGGTCCAGTGAACCAGTTAGACTCTACAAGCTCCTTTGCCATGAGTCCGCGAGAGGCATGGTCAGCCGGGTTATTTTCTGAGGCAACATATTGCCACTGACATGGTTTTGTGCTTGATTTGATCTGCTGGATCCGATTGGCTACGAATACATGAAATCGCCTTTCGTCATTGTTAATGTAACCAAGGACGACCTTGGAATCGGTCCAAAAGTATTCCTGTAGATCTTCGATCTCCATTTCTCTCTTTAGCAGATCACTTGTTCTTGTGGCCACGACCGCAGCTGAGAGTTCCAGCCTTGGGATTGTAGTTACCTTAGTAGGTGCAACCCTTGCCTTCCCCATAACAAGGGCACAATGAACTTCTCCAGACTTCGAAACAACCCGAAGGTAAGAACACATTCCATAACCAGAAACACTGGCATCGGAAAAAATGGTGAAGTTCACACTGCTGAACATCCTTGGATGCCAATGGTATGTAGTGCCGTGGTATCTCTACAGAAGACAGATTATGAAGGTCTAGGAGCCATGCTTCCCAACGCGGCCTGAGGTCATCAGAAAGTGGCTCATCCCATCCTACCTTGTCTTGGCACATCCTTTGTAGAATCTGTTTTCCTTTCAAAATGATAGGTGCCACAAATCCAAGAGGATCAAAAATTGAGGCCACTGTAGACAGTATTCCTCTTCTGGTAAAAGGATGCTCTTTTACCCTCACTCTGAACTGGAATTTATCTGAGCTAATGCACCATTGGACCCCGAGAGCCCGTTCCATCTTGTGCTCACCCAAGGCCATGTCCAGGTCAGCTGCAACTTCTGCAAGTTCTTGCTTTGGGATTGTGGCAAGAACCTTCTTGTTGTTGGTAATGAATTTATGCAAGCGGAGTTTACCGGTATTGCAGAGGTCTCTTGCCTCTCTAACAAGCTTGATAACTTCTTCTTCACTGTCCAAACTTGTTAATCCATCATCAACATAAAAGTTGCGCTGTATAAACCTCACTGTAGCTTCACTAAACTTGCATTCTCCTTCTGCAGCCAGGTGTTTGAGCCCAAAGTTTGCGCATCCAGGTGACGATGCAGCGCCAAACAAGTGCACCCTCATACGGAACACTGACGGTGGAGCTTCCATATTGCCTCTTTCCCACCACAGAAATCTGAGGTAGTCTTGGTCCCTTGGTGCAACATGAAATTAATGGAACATCCGCTCTACATCACACATAATGGCTACTTGTCCCTTGCGGAAACGACACAAGACCCCTACAAGGGTATTTGTAAGGTCTGGCCAGTGAGTAGATGCTCATTCAGTGATGTATTCTGAAACTTAACTGAGCAATCAAATACCACACGAATCTTTCCTGGCTTTTGGGGGTGGTAAACCCCATGGTGAGGGATATACCACGTGGTCTGATTGGTTACCTCTAATTCTGGAACCTTTTCAGCATCACCTCTTGCTATTAGGTCTTCCATAAAGGCCACATAATCCTTGTGATATTGATTATCTTTCTTGAGACGTTTTCCCAGACATCTGAGTCTATGTTCTGCGCACACTTTATTGTTTGGCAGACTTGGCCTCTCTTCCTTAAAAGGCAATGGCATTTCGTAATGCCCATTTGCCTTTTGCTTGATTCCTTCTTTCAGCGTCACCAAGAACTTAATATCTTCTTGTGACATTAGAACTTCTTCACTGAACTTCTCAGTAAAATCTGACTCAAAGACCTTGAGTATATCTGCTGGGGTGATCATCTCCTTGACTTGAGTTCTATAAACAAAATGGACCTCAGACTTGAGCTCAGTGGAGGGCTTGGTAGCTGGCTGAACTTTCTTTATGATGATACGGTGCCTCACACCGATTTCATCCTCATAATCAACTTCAGTGTTGCTGTAGCCGACAATGCTCCAACCCAACACAGACCTTTGTGCATATGGCTGATTTTCATTGCCCGTGATGACATCTCTGGGAAGTAAGGCTTGTGGACAGTTATAGCCGATAAGCAATCCTACTTCGCAGTAGGGCTGGGCGATATGGCCTAAAAAAAAAATCCCAGATTTTTTGACAAAAAATCCGATTTACGATTTAAATCGATTTTTTTCTCTCCCTACTTAAAATCAATCCTCAGATGACAAAGAAATTGTTCAAAACAAGTTTTTACTTTATTTTGTTTTGATATTCCCTTCTGGGATATTATCTGGATTAAAGTGCAATCAGAAACAACAACCCAAAAAGACCAGAGGGTCCTGTCATTGTAAATAGCCTAGTGTAAATGTAACATAACATAAAATGGGTGGATTGGGGGGGATGTGTAAAGAAAAAAAAAAACTTGCATCACAAGAAGTTTATTGTGATTGTCAAATTATTTGGTAACTAAACATCATTTTATCAAGTTTATTAACTATGTAAACACAATGTTTACATGCAAAAAGACTGGTATGCTACTGTTTTTATTATTGCTTAACACAAATTTCACAATTTCAATTCAATTCATGTGATTTTGTTTCTGATATTGATTCAATATCAATTCCTTTGGATAAATTTTAGGTACAGTAGATATGTTAATGTGTTATGTTAATTGTTCTCCAAAAATAAATCACCTAATGCTGTAAACAGAGAGCCCTGTCAGCTGGTATTATTAAAGGTTAAAACTAACTCAAATTAAACATAATGCGTTTTTTATAATAACAAACAATGATATAATATTTTAATGATATAGGTAAAATATAATAAATGTGTAATATAGTTATCATATTTAGCCAAATACTCCTCTCTATAGCAATTATTTTAAGTCCAACTAACATGCGTGCTATGGGTCATTAAAAGGCATCCTGAGGTAAATGTAACGTTACGTGACACATGTTGTTCTCCAGCTGTTTTATGGACATCTTTCCGCGGTTGAAAAACACTGATCGATTGATTTTATTAGCTACATTTGGGTAAGTTAGTAGTGAATAGTAACAGATGATCGGTTCATGTGCCGCTTGAACTGAGATCTGTCAGCGATCTTTCACGTCACATTTACAAGCGCCAAAACGGTGTTTATTGTTTGAATTTCGTAATAAAATTAACAGAATCTGAGAGCCGAGAATCTGTTTCATATCAACAGTAACCTGCTCTGTCTTGTATGTCGGTGTCAGTGTCCTCTTTGCTTCGCGATGTTTCTCTGCGTGAGGAAATGGATGTGTGTGTGAGAGCGTGTAAAAAGTGACAATTGCGTGTCTCTCAGTGAACTCGTGAGAGTTGGCGGCCCTGTAGATTCAGTTTGTAAATGTTTTCGGCGGGTGTGCTTCTGCTACCGCGGTTTTGTTCATTTGCCATGTTGTTTGTGTATCTCTATCATGGCAAGCGCTGAGCGCGGTCGGAACTACGGGAGCCCATATGGGCGCGTCGGCGGTTGTTAAAGAGAAAACCGATTTTCATTCAAAAAAATCGGCGTAAACTCACGTAAGCTACACATTCGAGTTAATCGATAAAATCGATTTATCGCCCAGCCCTACTTCGCAGTCGAGCTCAGGAGACATTTCAGCTGCCAAATGTTCTAAGTGAGGCCAGGACCTTGCAGTTGTGCTTGTGGGTATATGGGATCTGTTTGCTGGTATGTAATCTCTGGTATAGGTTGTTGGGAGTTTGATTTTAGTGTCAGAGCTGATGCCTCTTACTTGTAGTCCTTGCACCTTTTGGCTATTCACCACCTTTGTTTTTGATGTTATTGTGGACACTTTGAGTTTTACTGGCTCTTTTTTGGCACCCAGTGTTACAGCTGCATCCTTCAGGATGAAGGTTGTGTCGCTCTGACTATCAAGTAAAGCATACACTAAAACTTCCTTGTCTGGTTCAGTTGTCGTAGAGACATAGACTGGAACAATAGATGAAGTATGGGTGCTGCTCTTCTCTTGAACAACTCGGTTAGAGGTAGCTTGCTGTATTTCAATTGATTCAGACTGTTGGTTCTTGTCTCCTTGTTCTTGGTCTTTCTTCCCACGATCTTGATGTAGGCAAGTAGGGTGGGATTTTCCACATAAGTCACACACACTCCTGGATGTACAAGCTCTGGAGCTATGGCCAATCCTAAGGCAGCCAAAACACAATTTCTCCAGTTGTACAAACTTAACTCTTTCTTCAACTGGGTTTTCCCTAAGCTTGAAACACCTATGGAGAGTATGGCCTTTCTTCTTGCAAAACAAGCATGTGATGCTTGTTTTCTCACTTGTATTAGTGGTGAAATCTTAGCACTTACGTTTTGATTTCGTTGGTACTTGAACTGTTCTCGTTCTGTTAGCCTTGATCTTTCTTGGTCAGTTGGCTTCCCTGCATATAATGATGTAATGGGGTTGCATGCAATTCGAGCCTCCATGTTGAGAAATCTCACAAAGTATCTGAAGTCAGGGAACATTTTGTGTCCATCTTGATAAATCGTGGCTTCTCTGTTCCAGCGTGAGCTCAACCAATCCGGGAGCTTGACAGTAATCCTTTGGTTTTCCAAACAGTCGTTGAGAGTTTGTAGACCTTGAACATATGGCATTGCTGCTTCCACACTGCTCAGGAAATCAACAAACTCACGAAGATTTTCGCTGTCCTTGGGGCCAATTTTATGCCATGCATGTATCTTGTCAAGATATGACTTGGCAACTATGAATGGATTACCAAATCTGTCTTCAAGTATGTCCCAGGCAGCACGATAAGCTGTTTCTGTTCCTACAAGGAAATGGCCTTCAATAGCTCTCTTGGCTGAGCCACCAACATACCTGCGCAGAAAGAAGGGCTTTTCTTGAGTTAGCAGGTTCTTACGATCAATCAGAGTAACAAAGGAAAGCTTCCAATCATTGTACTTGAGAGGATCTCCTTTGAAAACTTCAGGTTCTGGAATCGGAACTCGATTAGCTGTGATTGCTTCAGCTAGAGTTCTTACAAGGTCATTGGAAGCTTCATGAGAGGTTAAAAAGGCTTGAGTGGTTGGGGCTTGTTGCATAAGTGGAAGTGCAGTTGGGGTGACTTGACTTATAGGGACTTGAGGAAATGTCGATGACTGTGGAACAGAACATGAGGTGTACATGGAGGGATATAGGAGAGGATTTTTAGTGGCTGTGACCTCATGTGGGTGATGGACTTGACTGGGCTTGGCTTGTTGCACAGGAAGAGCTTGGGAGACTGGTGCTTGAGAGGAGGGAAAAAATGGATCTATTAAAGGGTTAAGTGCAAGTGGTGAATCGACAGATTCTGAATAAACCTGCAGTCTTGCTTGAGCTGCAACATGCCAAGTTCTTCTAGCCGTTCTACTTCTCTTCTTTTCTTTTCCAGCTTAATTTTTCTATCAGCACTTTCTGCTATGAACTGAGCTCTTTTTTTAGCACTCTCTGCTTCAATTTCCCTTTCTTTAGCTTCTCTTTCAGCCTTCAAGATTTGATCTTCCACCTCAAGTCTTTGAATTTCTTCTTTCTGCTGATGTTGTGCATTTGTTATCTTTATCACTTGTTGCGTAGCAACAACTTCAGCTGCCGTTTGTTTTGCATTAAGGGACATGATGGAAGAATGTCTGGATACTTTGGAAGAAGCCTTTGACTTAGCGGTTTGAGCTGAAGAAACATCAGACACTGTGCTATCAAACACTGACTTAGCATCAGGCCAAGATATGGCTTCTGAATAATCACCACTGCGAAAATGTTGAAAATTTGTATTTGCAATCCTAGTGGATGCCTGGCATGTGTCATTCATTCTCCGAATGTCAGGTTCAGGACTTGAAATAGCTCTTATTTGAGGTAAGTATTGTCTATGTCAACTTGGATGGTATTGATTGCATTTACAACCTCATCAATCAGATCATCAGCATCATTATTCTTAATGGACCGTTTTAAGCCATTGATGTGATACTTCCATCTTCTGTAGGTCTTTACAAAACTCACATTTAGATCCGTCAATTTGTCATCTAGCAGAGCCTTTCCCTTTTCAGTGAGCCTTTGTGTGCGTCCAGATTTCCTAACTACAGGTGGCAGTTGTGTGTCATCCGCACCAACCTGAGATTGGATGTCCTGCACTGTGTCTTCAACTTGCTCATCAGCATCAGCTTGCTGTGATAGGGTAGTCTGCTCTGCGTCACTATCTTCTTGAAGGTCTCCATGAATGACCTTTTCAGTTGGAAGAAAGTTGTTTTCTTTTGAGTGTGCCATATTAAATGTACAGCGTTTTAAATGAGTTGAAATTTGAATAAATGTATTGTGTTCTCTAATGTGTGCAAATAGGAAATAACATGAAATGTTGAAAAATTAAATGTAAATATAAATCTCTTTGATTACCTTAGCTTAACCTTTAAATACTGCACACCAAACACTACAGTATCATAATACCACACTTCAATAAATGAGTAATAAAAAGCAATTAAAGTGTAAAAAAATAATTAAAACTCTTGCCACAGTATAAATATGAAAACTCACTTGAACAATACTTTGTTATTATCTTAAAAATCTTAGATTCAACTGGGAGAATGTTTAATTTACTTATATAATTAGTTTCTTTGTTTCTTACTAGAAAATCAATTGCAGGAAAAAGAATGTCCAGCTGCTCTAAGGAAAAAACACAAAAGAAATGTCCGTGGGCTATAATGGCAGTACTTGCGCTACTTTAAAGACACTCTTCTCGACGTGCTTGCTTGTGTAGCCTTGTCCGCTTGCCTCTTGGATTCACACTAACAGTTCACTTGGACTCTCCTTTACCGCATGTGGCCTGCAACTAGTTCGTCTTCATCCGCTCGGAGTTTTCACCGACGCAGAAGTGTTCTACTATGCCGCCCATTGATCGAATGCGAGACTCCGGTTCCTTTTACTGATGTTTATTAACACCGTAGAACTAAAAGTTCAGATAAACAAACAAAAGACAACATAAAACATTGCAATCATTGCATGGATCACATGGCTTCGCACTGAAGCTAAAGAATACAGAAAAATACTGACCACTTTAGCCTGCTTCTCAACCAACGGCAGAGTCATTCCCCAGGAGCAATCTTCACAGTCAAAATACGATTCTCCAACTTTTACACATTTATAGAAAAACACCATCAAAAAATGAAGTAACAAAGAAATAACTAGAATATAACATCACAGACACATGTGCGCGTTTACCTCTCGTCAGTAGCTCACTGCGCAACAGACCTTCCTTCCGGTTTTACTCATGTCAAAATAAAAGTACGTATTTTAAAATAAATACAAAAAAAACACGGCTGCATTTACACATTTTTCCATCAAATTTATTTATACTTGCCCCTTTAAGGGTTAATAATGACAGTAAGTTGTTTGCAATGATTTTTGCTAGAAGAATGAAACAAGGTTTAGATCAAATAATTGATATGGAACAGTCTGGTTTTATGTAGGGATGGCTGAGGCGAAACAGTCGTTCCGAAGCTTTGCGAGATCCCGAAGCGCAGATGATTCGAAACACTGATTCGAAGCGTGATTCAAAACACCCATGTCACGTGACTATAGCCAAACGAAGCCTCGAAGTGTTTCCCTAAGTGTTTCATCAGGTGTGATCCGCCGAATCAGCGTTTGATTGACACAGTCGGAAACAGACCACACAATCGCACATCTGTAGAAAAGTGAAATCAACGCATATTGACCTCGTGGGTTTTTGTGAGAGGAGTTTGATTTTGAGATAGTGGATTTTTGGTGATATAGTGACATTTATAGTGCGATTTGTTTAGTTATATTTAGGCTTACATTTAAATTTACACAACACATTGACTGATAGGCTAGACTGAGACACAGAGTATACATATAGTGACACATTAATAGATACATATAAATATATATAGACAGCTAGATTAATAGATAGATAGATACATATAGGCTATAGATAGATTAAAGATAGGCTACATGTATAAATACATCAGATTATAGATACATAGATTATAGATACATATATAAATACATAGATAGATTGTAGATACATATATCTAATTACATAGATTAGAGATACATATCTAGATAGATTTGGATAGATAGATAAATGGAGGCTCCCCAGATGAGATGCTGTACATCTGCGCAGGGACGGATTATGGGGATGATGTGCCCTGGGCACGGATGTCAAAGGCCCCCTTCCCCAATTTTTTGGACAACAGTGTTGCACCTGTATGCACAGGCGCCACAATAGTACAGGCAAGCCAGGCATTTTAAGGGGACCCCCGAGGGCTGATCATTTAAACAATCAGAAATGTTAATATACAGATGCAGCAACATCTCTGCATCCCCCTTATTGGGGCCCCTCTCTCGTTACGCTCATTATGCTTTTACCTTTTTCAAACTGGTGCAGCGCTTACTCGCGGTAGGTAGAAAATGCATGATTTGATTTGTTAAACATGAAAAGGACTTATCCGTCTGGCATGGCAGCTCGCTCTAACTTTAACCTAGATAAATGCATATCCAAAGTGTTTGTGCGGAGTGTGCAGCGCGCACTGCATGGCAGGCGTCGGCGCGAACACTTGCATTTTCCTATCAACAGTGGAAACAACTTGAAATACTCAATCTTTTCTGGTCATAGGCCTATACAGAAAAGAATAATGCATCAGTCGCAAGTAGCTACTTTTATTTTTGTAAACTCACAATAACAAGAAAACGTTGTGCTTTTACAACAAATAAAATATAACAAACAGGGCGCGCTTTCATCGTCTCCGTAAAAAATTAACTGAAACACAGTGTATTGCCTCAGATACATGATGAATATTTCTATATAAAGCTTGAAATGTCCACTTTTAAACGAAAAAAAAAAAAAAACTAATCGAAAGCAAATACCGGCTGATTAGGCTGATAGGCTATGATATGAAAGGTGCATTTCTCTCTAAAGGCGCATCCACTTTACAGTGGAGATATAGATATGTTTGCAGCCGACACTGATTAATTTTTTTTAATTATTATTAAACAATAAAAATGACAATTTTTTTTCCAGACATATATTATCATTAGCCTGCTTTTGCCGGTGCTTTGCAGCAATATTTATGCATGTGCTTGAGCGCGGAATAGGCTATATGCCTCCATGCACTCAGTATTTAAGCAGAAATTAATATTAACGTGAGATTACTCGACTAATTGCTTAAATGAATGACTACTAGTCGACTAGAAAAATCTTTAGTCAATTGCAATTCTAATCAATGCATTTAGGCTAGTTGACATTTATTTAATTAGCAATTCTATCCAGGTCTTTACATTTTAATGCTCTATATCATTGCTTGTTCCACCACAAAAGACACTTTTTAAGGTGACAATCCGTTACACATTTAAAGATTTACTGTATCGTGAAGATTGTTGTATTGTATTTTATCTTCTGTTATAAAGATGAAGATTGACATTTCGTTAAAAAAATAAGCCCATAGGCTACTATTGTAAAACATAAACAACTTAGCCTATGTTCTGTTAGATGTTCTGCGTTTTGACTACTTTTTGAATTTTGTATAATTTCATCAACAGCATGTTGTTAGCATCAACAGACAGTGTTTGCATTTTTAAAAAAGCTGAAGATTGTTGGTAGCTTTTGTAGTAATTGAGCTTCTCTTGCTTTTTTGTCCTTTTTGTGCTTTCTTTTCATTGATCCACTTGCTTGTGGTTTTAAACTCATTTTTGTTTTTGAGTAACCGTCTTATACGCGTGACTTTTATATAACGCAATGCTTTTCACTCGCCTCTAGATGTCCTTCTCAACAGCGCAGAAATACATTAAAATTATTTATTTGATTTATTTACTAGTTAATACTTTGCAACTACAAAAAAATCACATTATTCCTCAATATTTAACACAATTTTACTGAAAATAAAAATAAAATAAAAATAATTATTTGAAAAGAAAAGACACAGTAAATTTTACAGGGCCCCCTGCTGGCCCAGTGCCCTGGGCAAGTGCCCAGTAGGCCCGTGCGTTAATCCGTGCCTGCATCTGCGGTGTGGGAGCATTTCCATTTAGAAACCCCAAATAAAGTGAGATGTGTGTATTGTGATCGGCTGCTCGCCTACTCCAACAATACATCATCCATGATGCGCCATTTGAGGAGCACTCATCCTGCCATTCTGCAGGGTGCAGAGGATGGCATTCCCCCTGTACCTAGGCCTGCTACTGACACTGCTGGGCCATCTAAGCAATGCATTGTTTGAAACACAGTAGAAACACAGGACAGTTTATGGGAACTTTTTGATACCCGTATCCATCAAACCCAGATGATACACAATGCTACAGCTGATGCCACAGTGGAAGTGAAAAAATACATCAACGATGCGTATTTGCCCAGAACTCATGATCCACTAACTTACTGGAAAGAGAGAGCAGATATACTTCCTTATTTGTATGTCCTAGCTAAAAAACATCTTTGCATGCCAGCAACAAGTGTCCCTTGTGAGAGGATTTTTTTCAAATGCTGGAGAAATTATCTGTAAAAAAATAAGTAGGCTACATGTAAGTCCTTCAACAGCAGAGAAATTAATATTTTTGAATAAGAATGTGTAAAAAAGTGAGACATTGTGGCTTGATTTATTTTATTAATATTCATTTTGCATGAGCAAAATAACTTTATGCACAGTAAGAAGCCTTTAGGTTACAAGATTCACATATTAGAAAAGTGCAATAATTAAAAAACAACAAATTTTCATGGCTCGTCAAGGTTGTTTTCAGATCAACACCTGCAAGTGACCACTAGGTGTCATCGTTGAGACGGGTGTCGGATTGATTTGGTTGAAGTGTTTCATTGCTTCACGAAGCCTCGATCTGCCCATCACTAGTTTTATGCAAGGCCGTCATATTAGGAATTTTAACACACACACACACACACACACACACACACACACACACACACACACACACCACACACACACACACACACACACACACACACACACACACACACACACACACACACACACACGATCCAATTGCAGAAGTATTTATTGGGTAATCCGTAGGCTACTCACGATCAGTTCAGGCAGGGGTCAAATACCATGTAAGCAATCCAAAAGACAAGAACATACACAGACCAAGAAACACAAAACGAAATCCAAAGTGTGGGGACACTAAACAAGGACTCCGTGACAAACACTGAAACAGACAGGGTATATATACACAAGTTCTAACAAGGTGACGAGAAACAGCTGTAAGGCAATGAACAATCAGTGACAGACAGGATCATGGGAATTGTAGTGAGAATGCATAGACACCGTGAAAACTGAGGACCTCTAGTGTTTAACCCAGGGAACAACCAGACACTGTGACAATAATAATTTTATTGAAGATGATAGTTTTATTTTATTTATTGATTTTTATAAAGCATTTAATAGCCTACTGTAAATCATGATTTTATTTTCAAAGTTATTAAATTGTTAGGTTTTGGAGATGTATTTTTGAAAGCAGTCAAAACATTGTAAAATGGCTGTAATAGTTCTGTCAAACTTGCATTTGGTACTTCACAAAGGTTTGATATTCATCGTGGCATTAGGCAGGGATGCCCTCTCTCTCCTTCTTTATTTTTGTTGGTCACCCAGGTTTTGGCAATGCATGTAAAAAGACATAAGTATAATGGTATCACAGCTTTAGGATTAGAATTTAAACTAAGCCAGTTTGCTGATGACACTGCAATTTTTTTGAAAAACAAATTCGAGGTACCAAAAATAATTAGATGAATTGAGGAATTCACTGCTGTATCTGGCCTTAAAATGAATTGTGATAAATCTGTATTGTTTCCCCTTAAAGATTGCTCCTCTACAGAAATAGAGAACATTCCAGTTAAACACCAATTAACATATCTAGGTATAGTTATTTGTAAAAATGAAAAACAAAGGAGTCAGTTAAATTTTGAACCAATTATTGAGAAAACAAAAAATAAATTTAATTGGTGGTTAATGAGGGATATATCAATAATTGGGAGGGTATTATTGTCAAAGGCCGAAGGTATATCTAGATCAGTATATACATCTTTATCATTAGATGTGCCTCCTAAGGTGATTAAGGAATTAGATAAGATACTTTATGACTTCATATGGAGAAAAAAAAAACACATTATTTAAAAAAGGAGGTAATATGTAACACCAAAGAACAAGGGGGACTTGTGGTTTTAGATTATAATACACTTAATGACACTTTCAAAATTAAATGGTTGATAGAGTTTTTGAAGAATAAAGAAAGTATTTGGAACGTATTTCCAAATTATATATTTAATACTCTTGGAGGCATAGATTTTTTGTTGAAATGTCATTTTTCTGCTGACAAAATTCCTGTAAAATTGGCCAGTTTTCACAGACAAGCCCTGCTAGCATGGAAATTGGTATATAAACACAATTTTTCATCACACAACTATTTCATATGGAATAACAAAGACATTCTTTTTAAAAACAAATCACTATTCTATCACACTTGGTTTAATGAAGGGATTATATTAGTAAGACAATTGATTAATTCCAATGGATATTTGTTATCATACACTGAATTTCTACAAAAATTTAAATTACCAGTTAAACCAAGAGAGTTTGCTATGTTCTTGACGCGATTCCAAAGAGTGTGATTTTACTCTTAAAAAACGCTGATTCAGTGGAAATTAACATGGACAATATTTGTGGTAAAATTTTCATTGATAATGTTGTTGTTTTACAACAAAAATGTAGCAATATGATTATAAGGAAAGCTCTTGGCTCAGTGTCTTTTCCTGCAGCAAGATTCTTTTGGTCTTCCTTATTTGGTGATATCTCTTGGGTTAAAGCATGGAAATTACCAAATAAGTTTTGTGTAATGTTTTGAAAACACTGGATTTTATGTAAAAAAAAAAAAAAAAAAAATATATATATATATATATATATATATATTATATATATATATATATATATATATATATATATATATATATATATATATATATATATATATATATATATATTCTTTTTTTCTGGCAGTTAATGTAATATTGTGAATATGTGATATCTCTGTTCTTGTGGCATTGAATATAAAAAAAATATAAAAAAAAAATAAAAACAGGCAGCGCGGAAAAATGTGTTCGTTTCAAATCGGTAGACTTAAATCTGTCAAATAGACGCAATGAGTGGCACATAACATGACGTAACATGGCATTTATTTTGTTTGAAATTTAACTTGTCCAGTGGGACAACTAATTTTCTCTTCCACTTGTCCTACAAAAAATCCACTTGTCCCAGACAAGCGGACAAGCCTTAATGTCGAGCCCTGATTTATCACAAAGGTTCAACACAAACTGCACATCCAGCGGGCAAAACTAACTCAGTGAGGGAGCTCAACCACACAAACTGCACAAGTAAAGAGAAAGTTGGCACACCAGCTTCAATAATAGAAACATGTATTTCACATAATAAATATATTTAAATTTTGTTTTGTAACTGTGTAACAAACTGGTTTGCCAACTGTCTCTTCCTTTTTGCAAAAGTATATTTATCACCATATGACCAAGACCAGTGTAATGTATTTCTGTCACAGAATGGCTCCATGAACTAGAAAATCCCTCTGGAAACTGTTGGTCAAATGCTTTGTTCAAGGACACAATAGTGATGGTTAACAGTTCATTCACTGCAGGGTTTATACCAGCAACATTCCCATTCATAGGCGCCGATACCGTGGGTGCTCCGGGGCTCGAGCACCCACGGAAAATACCGAGCACCCACGTGCTAGACTGCCAGTAGGCTACATTCATTTAAAATTAAACATTGCAGTTGGTGCTATGTGAAGCATCTGTCACTGTGATTGGTTATGCCGATGTCAGTCTCGCCTGCTCCATATCCTATCCACCAATCACAGCGTTTCTCGGATGAAAGCGCCTCTGATCGCGGTTACTATGTGTCAGTTACACTTTTGATCTCCAATCCTGTCTGTATTTGTGAGAAGTGGTGCTGTCCTGAGTTGAAAGAGAGCCTACTTTATGGCTTTATTATCAAGTAAATAGGTGTGTGTGTTCGTGTCGACCGCTGTCCATTTCCTAAAAGGGGTCGCATGAATACATATTCTCTATGAGTGTAATTTACACACACCGGCGGCGCCATTCATCGACTATCCGCGGCGTCCAGCAACGGCTCAGGACCTTGTTCAAAATTCTGCCGTGCCACAGAGCGCGATTTACATAGTTTTATATTAAATTTACATTTATTTGTCTCAAATCGTCATTAATTTATACTGACTTCATCCTGTGCTGCAATATACATTTAGTTTTACATTCATTTACAGAAAACTAAATGTTAAAACTAAATGAATCAGCTGGTTGAATGAAAATTGCTGATGTTAACGAATTTTCAGGTGATATTCTCATTCAGTTAACGGACTGTAAAGTGTTAAGACTGCAGACAGCAACGGTTGTATTTAATTGTACATTACAATCATAACATAACAGTACAGACATGATCTGAATTCCATAATATCCTTAAACATAACATTACAATATTGCTCGTGTACCTGCGCGTCCGCTGTGCGATACCTCGAGGCTCGAGTTGTGACGCGGCGCATTGTCTACTATATTTGCTTGCTTATTTATTAATCCAGGCAATTTGTTGATAAAACATTTATTAAAATGAAGATACAATTTATACAAAACGAAATTCACTTGCAGCAGTAGAACTGATAAGAATAAGGTTCTGAAATGCAAACATTTTTTGACTAGACCTACTTTTTTTATTATTATTATTTTTTTTTTAAAGGGCCAGCGCCCATGAGCACCCACGGAGTAAAACATAAATCGGCGCCTATGTTCCCATTTACAACCAGCGTTTACAACCGAAAGTCCTTCTGAACAATCAGTGTTATTCCCTGAGAGAGCTGTTTAAGTCTTTGTTTTTGTGTTTCTTCTCAGATTTACCCACATCTACACTGACTGTGACACCAGACAGTCCTGTATTCACTGGAGAAACAGTCAATCTGAAGTGTGTGATAAAGTCTGATCACAGAAACTGGAGATATAAGTGGTATAAAGACAGATACATTTTAAAGGTGTCTGAGCGTTACACTGTAAACACAGACACTCTCAGTATTGTTAAAGCTATTAGATCTGATCAGGGTCAGTACTGGTGTAAAGGACAGAGAGATGGAAGACCAAACTCATCAACATCAAGCTCTGCTGTTTATCTCTCTGTGAAGGGTGAGTTCAACATCATTGTCCTCATAAACTCTCTCTATTATTCATGATCAGTGATGATCACACATCTAATCGAGAGTCTTTGACTCAGATGTTACGTTCACACTAATAATGCAGTTCTCACTCCTCTTTTAAAGGGTTAATCCTGTTTAATTCTCTCACAGATGACGTGCTCTTGTGTTCAAAACCGTTAGATTGAGCGAGATAGAACTGAATGCAGAACTCTTAAAACCTAATTGTAAAGTATTTAAACGCCATCATAAAAACACAACGCTCATTACACATGATATGAACCAGCAGCTAAAATACTTACAAAAATATTTTTGTATTACCGTAATTAATTTATTGCTGCCTGCACTTACTGGAAATCTGTGAATCTTTGCACAAATGCTGTGCTTTAACTGACTGAGCGTTACAGTCCATCTCTCTTTTGAGGGTTTAAATCTGTTTAATTTGTTCAAACGACTTGAAGGAGCAAAACTGAATGAAACTGAATCCGATCTGAAAATACACTTTAAAGCTGAAGTATTTAACTTGAAGTGTGATCTACAACAGATAAAGACGCATGTGAACACAGACCTGAGAAACCGTTAAGAAAACTGCTGTGTTGATGGCCGTTATACACTTTATTTTAAACATATTTTTACATATTTCCATAAATATCTTTTTGTGTACTTACTGAAGTTTTTATACAAATGAAGCTTTGCTTTGATTTTCAGATTATCCTGTCGTTGGTTTTTCTCTGATAATGAATATTGAAACTTTGAGTGTTTGATGAAATTAATTCTAATGTTTGATTGACAGTTGATGAACATTCATTAGCTCACCTGAAAATAATAATACTGTCATAATTCAATCTCCTCATGTCGTTCCAAAATCTGTATATATTTCTTCTTTAGATTTTTTTTTGTATAATGTGCTAAACGATATAATAATGAGATGGTGAACTTTCAGAGTTCAAAAAGGACACAAAAGCACAATAAATGTGTGGTGGAAAATAAACTACAGATGTTTGTAAGAAATCACTCCTCAAACACAAAGGAGCAGGATAAATAATCACTGCATTTACTAGTAGAAATAAACTTTTTTAGTTTATAGAAAATCTAATTTTGGAATTTGCATGAAACCATTTAGTTTACATATTGACATATTGTCAGGGTTTGTGCAGGTGCTGAAGACGAGGACACGAAAGCTTCAATATAAATGTTTTAATAACAAAATGAAAACTTTCCAAACTTAAACAGGAACAGAACTCCAGGAAATCAGAAGACACACAACCATACGAGGACGACGATCGACAAACACTGAGGGAAAACACAGGGCTTAAAAGAACTGAACCAAACAAGATAATTAACTGAAAACAGGTGCAGAAAATTGACACAAACGAGGAGCGGGAAAACTAACAGGACTAAACCAAAAAATCACAAAAGACAGGGGAAGACAAGATACAAAACAGAACAGAACACATCAAAACGTGACAGTACCTCCCCCCTCCCCGAAGGCGCGTCCTCGCGCCGTATAACATCCAAAGGGGTGGGAGGGTGGGCGCCCTGGAGGCTGACGAGGGCATGGTGCAGGTCCAGGAAGCCTCCAGGGCGGAGCAGGCTGTGGGCGTGGCCACGACGGTGCAGGCTGTGGGCGTGGCCACGACGGTGCAGGCTGTGGGCGTGGCCACGACGGTGCAGGCTGTGGGCGTGGCCACGACGGTGCAGGCTGTGGGCGTGGCCACGACGGTGCAGGCTGTGGGCTGTGGCCACGACGGTGCAGGCTGTGGGCGTGGCCAAGGCGGTGCTGTGAGACCCTCGGGCGTCCAGGGCGGAGCTGTGAGACCCTCGGGCGTCCAGGGCGGAGCTGTGAGACCCTCGGGCATCCAGGGCGGAGCTGTGGGACCCTCGGGCGTCCAGGGCGGTGAAGACCCTTCAGGTGGCCAGGGCGGTGAAGACCCTTCAGGTGGCCAGGGCGGTGCAGACCCTTCAGGTGGCCGTGGTGGTGAAGACCCTTCGGGTGGCCATGGCGGTGAAGACCCTTCGGGTGGCCATGGCGGTGCAGACCCTTCAGGTGGCCATGGCGGTGTTATCTTTTCGGGCCTCCGTGGATCTTTGGCCGGCCACGGTGAAGGCGTATGGCGCCCCCCCAAAATTTTCTTGGGGAGGACAGGCTCATGATCGGGAACTGACTTGACATCAACGGGCGCTGGGTCAACGGGTTCTGGGTCAACGGGCTCTGGGTCTGGCGCTGGGTCAACGGGCTCTGGCTCTGGGTCAATGGGCTCTGGCTCTGGCGCTGGGTCAACGGGCTCTGGCTCTGGGTCAACGGGCTCTGGCTCCAGCTCTGGGTCAACGGGCTCTGGTTCTGGGTCAACGGGCTCTGGGTCAGGGTCAACGGGCTCTGGCTCTGGCTCTGGGTCAACGGGCTCTGGCTCTGGCTCTGGGTCAACGGGCTCCGTGCTGGATTGGACCAGCATATCAGGAAACTCGGGGCTGGACGGGACCAGCATATCAGGAAACTCAGGGCTGGACGGGACCAGCATATCAGGAAACTCGGGGCTGGACGGGACCAGCATATCAGGAAACTCGGGGCTGGACGGGACCAGCATATCAGGAAACTCGGGGCTGGACGGGACCAGCATATCAGGAAACTCGGGGCTGGACGGGACCAGCATATCAGGAAACTCGGGGCTGGACGGGACCAGCGGTGAAGGCTTGATTGGGCTGGATGGGACCAGCGGTGAAGGCTCTGGGGGAAGAAGCTCTGGAAGGTCGTCAAACGGGTCAGGCTCTGGCGTGCATGCAATGGGCTCAGGCGTTGGCGTGCAGGTGATGGGCTCTTGCTGGCCGTGGAGATCGGGCTGGATGTCTCCCACGGTGAATGAGGAACCACACACCCACAGCGTACGGGCAATGAATTTTACTAACGGGAGGTGGAGATCTCCCAACAACAGTCTCTGAGCGAGGGTATCGTCCATCCCACTCCAAAACTCATGTGTCAGGGACTCCTCGTCCCAATTAGAGTCCCGGAAAAGATGGAGATATATCTCCGCATATTCTTCCAGAGTCCGGCCATCTTGTGGGACACAGAGTTCGTAGTTCATTCCCTTTTTTTTTTTGTTATGGTCGATCGTTCTGTCAGGGTTTGTGCAGGTGCTGAAGACGAGGACACGAAAGCTTCAATATAAATGTTTTAATAACAAAATGAAAACTTTCCAAACTTAAACAGGAACAGAACTCCAGGAAATCAGAAGACACACAACCATACGAGGACGACGATCGACAAACACTGAGGGAAAACACAGGGCTTAAAAGAACTGAACCAAACAAGATAATTAACTGAAAACAGGTGCAGAAAATTGACACAAACGAGGAGCGGGAAAACTAACAGGACTAAACCAAAAAATCACAAAAGACAGGGGAAGACAAGATACAAAACAGAACAGAACACATCAAAACGTGACACATATTTGTTTTTCTTCTCAGATTTACCCACATCTACAGTGACTGTGACACCAGACAGTGCTGTATTCACTGGAGAAACAGTCAATCTGAAGTGTGTGATAAACTCTGATCACAGTGGCTGGAGATATGAGTGGTATAAAGACAGTGTAATATTACAGACGTCTGAGCGTTACACTGTAAACACAGACACTCTCAGTATTGTTAAAGCTATTAGATCTGATCAGGGTCAGTACTGGTGTAAAGGACAGAGAGATGGAAGACCAAACTCATCAACATCAAGATCTGCTGTTTCTCTCTCTGTGAAGGGTGAGTTCAACATCATTGTTCTCATAAACCCTCTCTTCATTCATCAAAACTCTTTATCATTTAATCTCACACACCCTCATGTTGTTTAAAATCTATACTGTATATCTTCCCTGGAACAATTTTTTTTTTTATATATATATATGCTGAATCTGCTGATCGCTATTATAGAGAATGACATGATTAACTTTCAGAGTTCAAAAAGGACACAAAAACACCATAACTGTATCATAAAATGAATCCTATGATTTCATAATGAAGTCAAATGACTGAGTATTTTAATCTCCATCATCCTGATCACATCAGTCAGTATTTCTAACCATGAAGCTGTTGGTCACGACTAACTACAGTATAACAAACTCATATTTCTATCACTGTAAATTCTAACAAATTCAGTTTACTTAAAAAAAAAAAAAAGTTTGGAAACCGATTGCCTTATTTTTGCAAAGCAAACTTAAAGAGCCCCTATCATGGTATTTTAAAGTTTCCTAATGTTGTTGTAGAGTCTCCTACAACATGTTTACACGCATCAAATGTAAAAAAAAACTGTTTAATTTCCTCACAATATACATTTGCACATCACATTTTCAATGATTCTCAAACGGCTCGTCAAATGAATCAATCTCTCTGAATCCCTCCTTTCCGCGATTTTATCTGCTCTGATTGGCCAGACAGCGCAGTCTGTTGTGATTGGCCTACCCGTGTACAGCGCGTCCAGAGCCTGAGCGGCGCGCGTCGAGAACAAAAACGCCCACACCGACAGCTCTGCGTGTTCTGAGCAAGCGGCAACCTCCCCGTCTTTCTCTTGAAACCAACACAGAAGTGAATTAAACTGCAATTCATCGACTGGCCGCTTGAGGCAGGCTGCAAAAGTGAGTCAAATCTGTATCTCCCCCATGTTAATCTGCCCAACTTTACAGCAGAAAAAAATATGTTTACAGCCTGGTGTCAAAAGTTTTTTTCATCTATATAGCTAATTTTGCCCTTCATGACAACTGTGAGGGGGGTGAATTTTTTTTACAACTCATCCGTTTAAATTATATTAAGCCTTACAGTTCTGCATAATTAAGGGCGTGGCCACTTGAGTGACAGCCGTTTGTCTGCTGTCTGTTAGCGTCACCCTCGGCTAATTTCAGCCGCTGCTGAACTGCCATCTCTGCCGTGTTTGTGCTTTTTTCGGGATTATTTCATACATTTTAATACACGCATTATACCTTCGCCCACTCCTTTGGATTCCGTTGTTGTCGAGTATGGAGAGAACAACCAGCGCTGTATTTCCAGTTGTTTTCCTCGAGTGCACGGATGTCTGCTTTTTGAAGTTTAGATTTAAAAACGTCTATAGATATAACGTTAGAGACTACACTCGTTATGTGGAACTGTTGCTCTCACGGAACAGATATGCTTATTTAACTTTTTATTTTTAAATAAAGGCATTTATTTTTACCTGATTTGCTCAGCGATTCCCTAATGATTCGTTTGACGACTCAATTTTCAAACCCCGCCTTTGCGTGACGCTAATCAGCGGTCATTGGTCAGACGACCCAGTCAGTTATTTTTCGCATTAACCCAAAGCTTAAACATATTAATAAAGCACTGCAGTACTACAATACGCTCTATTCTTTATGACAACTCCAATAACAACGACAAACATTTTACATATTTCAAAAAACACACACACACAGCTTGGAGACCTAAGCGCTGAGCTTAACTGACACACACACACACACACACACACACACACACACACACACACACACACACACACACACACACACACACACACACACACACACACACACACACACACACACACACACACACACACACACACAGCTTGGAGACCTAAGCGCTGAGCGTAACTGACACACACACACACACACACAGCTTGGAGACCTAAGCTGCGTTGAGCGTAACTGACACACACACACACACACACACACACACACACACACACACACACACACACACACACACACACACACACACACACACACACACACACACACACACACACACACACACACTTATTGAGCATGCTACAAAACCCATAAAAGCAACAATTATTAACAGTACTTACAGGTTGTGATTCGGAGGATGAAGCCGATCCAAATAAACTTGGTATTGAACGTTCCTTCAGTATCAGGCGACTCCCGAATCCACACTTGAAAGCATTTATGTTTGCAAAGGAATCCTCATTAAAATGACGCGAACACAGCTCAAGGTGGCTATACTTGTGTGGTATAGTTGTAAATATAAACTCTAGTCAGATTCTTCACATGCTCGTCCCTGGGCAGTGAAAAAAAAGTTCGCTTTTGATTCGCACTTCAGAACAGCTCTTCGACATGATGTTTTCACTTAGATCACTTAGATCTATGTTCACTTAGATCTATGTTACACACTACATGAAGGGCAATTTTCAAAATTCCATAATAGGTACCCTTTAAACCTCCATCGCAAGGACGACTCGATAATAGTGCTCAGTTAGACAGTGATAATGTGAGTTAACCATAGCAGGAGACCTACACAATATAAGATGAATTTTAACCACTGATTCTTCACATGCTCATCCATGGGGAGTGAAAAATAACTGGCTTTACCTTCACATTATGCACAGCGCCGTCTTCTCGATATGATGCGGTCCAGATCAGGAATCAGGTGCCGTTTGAGGTTTAAAGCCTAGTTCACACTACATGATTTAAAACGTCGGGCTGAACTGTGCGGTTCACACTTCATGACTTGCTCTCTGTGAAATCAGGACTGTTCAAGTTGTTGAGCTGTTCACACCACATGACACAACGTGATTGATCCGCAACAGGAGGTAACGCACTACACAAGTTGACAACAACTCTGTCACCCAACGATTCTATCTTGTCCACAAACCACGTTTTCTCACAAAAAATCACGTGATAAAATGAACCGAAAAAGACGCGAAACAGCACGCGCACCAATACCCAGGGAAGAAGAACACAACACGCGAATATGGACCTCAGAGTTGCAAACTGTTTGCGCGATGATTTGCTCTGAGAAAATATATACACTCACTCAACAACTTCATTTTAAAAAAGAACACCCAGAACATCAACATTGTGAACATCTGCAATACAGTTGACTTTCCTTTTTCCTAAAAGTATTTTAGTGAAACCTATGATTACAAACAGGGATATACTTCCGAAAAGCATCAGTAATTATATTTTTATGTCTACACATACGTGTATGTTTAATCTCTAGTTGCTCTGATTGGCTGTAGCTCATGATATCAGGTGAGGTTGAGTCGCGCGACAGCTCTGGATATCTAGCATGCTAGATATTTGTCTGGGCTCGGCGACGCGTCTGTGAGCGTCTTTGATGCGTTGTTGGCTCTTTCATACTAACAGATTGGCGAGCGTTCATCGCGCGCTAATCACCCGCGATAACACCCGACCTGTCGGCGAGCTCAACGATTTGCAAATCGGGCTCAAATCGGGCTTAAAATCATGTAGTGTGAACTAGGCTTAAGTTTCCCTGCGAGTGCGCGCGCAATAACTGGGCGCGGCCAATATGCTAATGTTTCGCATTTACACCCAACTGCTAATGACTCGTTTCAAAAACAATTCATTCCATAGACTCAAGAGTCGAGACTCACTTTTGAAAGACAATAACTTTATATACGGTGCACTTTCAGATATAAAACTTTGCAGGATGTTTTCATCCACTTTGAGATATATTACAAACTACATGGACAGTCATTTTCAAAAATCCATGATAGGGGCCCTAAGCAAACTTAAAGGGAAAACTGAAGTTAAGTTAATAATCGGCTAAAAGGAAAGAAAGCCAAGTCTTCCCAAGTAAATTAAGTAATAAATATCAAGTTAGTTTAAGTAACAAGTTAGTAAGATTACTTGAGTAATTTGCCTTTGGCTAAGCCACGCCCTAGAATGTAGATTGACCAATCACAGCACAGCCAAGAACGAGCTCCCACAGAGATGTCCGACACTTTTTCACAGCGCTCCATTGACTTTCAACACAGGCGTCTCATATTTTTGGTCTCGGCAGGCTATTACCATCATAGTTTTATAAAAAAATATGGTTAAACGTTGTGCCTGGGGCATTTGTAACACAGATACGCGTTTCCCAGAGAGGTTGGAGGGGGGTGTCCGTTTTTTTCCCTTCCCAAAACCGATGTCAAATCCTGACAAGTGTCGTCTTTGGATTAAACTGTGTGGACGTCCTCACAGTCAGGTAAACCCCTCAAAGAAAAGCACACATTTTTTGCTTTTAACCTTACTGTTAAGTTATACTAGTTAGTTTTTGGTTATGATTTCGGTTCTCATACCGGTTGTTGATACGCTAGCACACGCTGCTAATAAAAAAAAATCTTTATTTGTCCCTTTACAGGGCAATTTAAGTAGCTTCAACCTCACAAACATACAAATTTTTATAAAACATAAAACAGCATAACATCACAAAACCTTACGAAAAAAACATCACGAACCCCGGGCATTTATAATAATTCTTCATATAGCTACTATTTAAAATTCACAGCACCTTATCTTTGTTTCAAATAAGTATTTACACTCATAACTGCGTTTGAAACAATAGGCAAAAGATACTTCCGGGTGGCAGAACGCGAGCGGCTCCTACTGACTAACAGAAGAGATCCAGCCGGCTTCTGTAACAGTTACTTAGTTAAAAACAGTGTTGTTGATAAAAGTTGAAACGATGATGAAAACGTGTTGTGTTTGGGGTTATTTTGCTTAGAAAAAAAGAGCTAGAGAGTATTTTGCTAATTATGTGTAGGTCTACTATATTACATATTTAGGTGTTCAAGCACTTTAGTGCTGAAAACCTATTGTAATTGCTATTTGAAAAAAAAAAAAAACCTAAAACGCATCGTGCAGCCCAAACCGTAAGGCCTAGAGACTTGAAACTCGCCCAGATGGTAGGCCTCAAATATGGGGACAACCTATCAGAGTATGACCCCGTTTGGCCCATAGGTGGCGCTACAGCAACCACCACTGTGACTTTTTACACCACTGTGATCCCTGGCTCAAGACGAACAAGATGTATATCTCGGATTTCGATTTGGAGCAAAAATAAATTTGTTATAGCCAATTTTGTCCAAAACCTACTTTTGCGAACTAGTCCCTGGTTTTTTGCCCAATCGGAACCAGACCAGTGCAGAAATGTTCTCTGGAGTCTGAATATCAATAATTATCGAAAAAATGTTGAAATTCTGCATTTGCTTGGCCATAACATGGTCATTTAGGAAATGGTCCGTGACCAAATACGGCCAAAAGCCTATAAATCCTACAAAAAAAGTCAAAACTTCACCAAAATTGATGAGCATATGTGTCATACCATGCTGAAGGAGCGTGCAGAGTTTCATGGAGATCGGACAAAAGGTGGCGCTATAATCGTCAAAAAGGTCTCATTGTTATTAGGTGTTCAAGCACTTTAGTGCTGAAAACCTATTGTAATTGCTATTTGAAAAAAAAAAAAAAACTAAAACGCATCGTGCAGCCCAAACCGTAAGGCCTAGAGACTTGAAACTCGCCCAGATGGTAGGCCTCAAATATGGGGACAACCTATCAGAGTATGACCCCGTTTGGCCCATAGGTGGCGCTACAGCAACCAAAAGTACTAAATTGCTCATAACTCCTAGACCGTTTGACTTAGAAGCTAGCTTTTTACACCACTGTGATCCCTGGCTCAAGACGAACATGATGTATATCTCGGATTTCGATTTGGAGCAAAAAAAAAAAATTATAGCCAATTTTGTCCAAAACCTACTTTTGCGAACTAGTCCCTGGTTTTTTGACCAATCGGAACCAAATATGTAGCGCATAGGTGGCGCTACAGCAACCAAAAGTACTAAATTGCTCATAACTCCTCGACAGTTGGGGCTAGAAGCTAGCTTTTTAAACCACTGTGATCCCTGGCTCAATCCCTGGCTACAGGTAAATTGCCTGTATTAGTTGTAAATCGTCTATTTCATCTATGATGTCAGTGGATAAATGCTTACCAAATAAAACTTAATGTCTTTTGATGCTTTTGAGCTTAACTGCCTTAACGGCTTTAATTGCTTGAACACCGATAAATGCTGCTAGCAGCTTTAATTATTATATTTTTTACTTATATCATTAAACACAGTTGTTATTATGATTAAAAAAACGCATTATATTTAATTACATTTTTTATTTTTATTACATTTTTACTGTCAACAGTTGGTTTCCCTTCCAAGCAATTTACTAGCGTTGCCATAGGAACGCTTCAGCTTTTGCCACCCGGAAGAACGTCTGTTACTGTTGTGACGTCATGGTGAATTGTCGTATAGACTACTAGAGAAGATGACGCAACTATTTCTCTACATTCTGATAGGCTGTCATATCATGCTTCCCACGTGGGTCACTTGTAAATTGGATCAATCAGCAGCCAAAAACATGAATATCAAGTGATTGACAGAAAATTCGACAAATTACAAAACAATGTGATTTTTTTTGGGCTTATGATAGGCCCCTTGTCTTCATGGGCCCTGGGGCTTCAGCCCCAGTAAGCCCGTGCATTAATGCAGGCCTGCCTGTAATCTTTGACCCTAGATTAATAATGTGCTGAAGCTGATCTAGTTTTAACATTTAATCCATAAAACCAACAGATCATAGCAAACGTTAAAACACTTTCAATGAAAGATCTATAAAACATTATCAATATGGATTTATCCACTTCAAAGGACTTAAGCTTCCTCAGTAAATATAACCGTTTTTGTGCTTTCGATTTAATAAGATTTGTGTTTTCCACCCATCTAAGTTTATCATCAATCAATGTACCCAAATACTTATATGAACTGACCTTCTCAACCTCTTTATCCGCAATAACTACTTTAGATGGAGTTCCGACAGAATTATAAAATTCTATAGTCATATCCTTAGTTTTGGATACGTTAATTTTTAAATGAGAACTCTCACACCAATCCAAAAAATATTTCAGAATGGGCCCGTGCTCTGTGTCACCTTGCTTTAACAGACTCAGCACCACTGTATCATCGGCATATTTAATAATATGTGTGTCTGGATATTGACTTCTGCAGCTATCTGTATATAAAATAAATAATAGAAAGAATACAACCCTGGGGACAGCCCACTGAAGAATGCAGCTCCCTGGAATGTTCTCCATTCACCCGTACCATTTGAGATCTTCTGGTCAGAAAATCTAAAATCCAGGCCACCAAACACTTAGGGACATTAAATTCAGAAAGCAAACGTTCAGCTAAAAGAATTGGTTGAATAGTATTAAACGCTGAAGAAAAATCTATAAATAATAAACGAGCATGATGCTTACCGATATCCACATGTTTATATATGTAGTTTAAGAGTGTCAGAGTGGCATCCTCCACACTCCTATTCAGGGTTCGAATTATGATTTCATCTTTGTGGGGGTCTCTTTAAAAAAAAAAAAAAAAAAAAAAGGTAGCACGAGCAGGCGTATGTGTTAAAAAAAATTGCTAAATAGGCTACTGCACTTCATTATTTAGAGTTCAACGTTTATTAATACAGATGTAGATAATATTTGGGTGTAGATCGTTACCTATAGGGGGGTCTGGGCTGGGGGCATGCCCCCCCAGGAAGAAAATTTTGTACATTTTAAAGATAAATTCATTAATCTGGTGCACTTTGAGTCACCCGAATCCGTCGTTAATCCAACCGCCCAAACATATGATATTCTTTGATTTAGATCTGCATCTGATCATCATCACATTACAATTTTCAAATTCTCAATGTTAAGCATGATATGGTAAAATATCACACTGAAGTAGGCTGATTTAAAATGAACATTTATTTAAATTAAAAGTTCTTCTTTGGCCAAAATTACATTTCCTTAATATCCTAAACATAGGCTTTTTACTCCCTTCAAAGTTAAATTGTCAATGTTTAATTACATCACTGTTGGCAAACACTCTTATCAGAATTTTTTTTTTACCTTTATAATAGGGCATTTTTCCCTCTAATTTTATGTAGCCTATGCTCCATCTTTCTTTTAAAATATTCCTTAATTTGATCAATACATTAAATCAGAATAATAAGACAGTATAGGCTGTTACCAATCAAATTAAATAATTTAAATTGAAAGTAAAAGAGTGACGATCATTGCGTTTTACCATGATGAGAGTTCCGTGTCTTTATTAAAATCAACACATTATAATGATTTATCTGTCATCCATCCTCGATTAATTTGAATGTACAGTAGGCTAATGTTTTTATTTTTGGCTTGCCCGACCCGCACAGCACCCTCGGCAAACTATACACGGTTTGAGAATTGACACAGGAGGTCGCTAAAATATTGGTGGGGGCGTGGGGCCTACCTAGCATCCCCCCCCAAATATTTTTTTTGCTAGTAGCTACTTCTGTGTATTTAAATGTCTGAAACCAAAAATAAACATTATGTGGTTGAAAACACTGAATAGTTGTGATATATTGAGCGCGTCTATCTCTGGCTCAGCGCCAGCCACCGCGCGAAAGCGCTTTTGAATTTAGCAGTTGATCACGTGATGCACTGACTGTTCTAATCACACCGCTGTGAACGTACGTGCAAAAGGGTTAACAAATTATGCCTCAATTATTGAAGGAAAAAGTGCTTTATTTGTAATTTAAAATAATGGTGCTGATGATTTTTAGAGCCCCCACAGGTGTATGATTTTACTGCTTTCATGGGAGCTCATCCTCTCTCTATGGGAGCTCAGCTCCCACTGGCTCCCACGTAATTCGAACCATGCTCCTATTTCTCCTATAAGCAAATTGTAGCGGATCAATCAGCTGACTAGTTTGCTCTACGAGCCAAAATTTAACAATTCTCTCAAAACACTTCATTAATAATGATGTTAAAGAAATTGGTCTAAAATCATTCAGTTGTTTGGCATTGGTCTTTTTAGGAATCGGTACAATAATTGATTTTTTCCACACTGAGGGTACTCTCTGTAATTTCAATGAGGTCTGAAAAATGAAATGACTAATATCACAGAGCAGATAAGCACAGCTCTTCAAAACTCTCCCACTGACTTTATCAGGCCCAGGGCTTTTATTTTGTTGGGTGGTCTGTAAAACCCTCAAAACAGAAGCTTTATCAATTTGCAGATATTCCTCTGTTTTCAAACCAGAATAAAAATCCCTACTCATTTTATTAAAATCGTGTGTATCGAATCACCTAAAAAAAAAAACCATTAAATTCATCTGCTATCTCTCCCTTTTCTATCCTAGACTCAGTCAAAATAATTCTAGTTGATTCTTTATTTTTTGCATCAGCCATTACTTGTATTTCTTTCCATGCTGACTGAATATTTCCCTTAATAAACTTCTCCTCCATTGATTCCTTGTATTTCATTTTTGCCCTTCTAATTTCTCGTTTTACTTCCTTATTAACCTGCCTCTTTTCCAAATCTGTTCCTTGGTAAAAAACCCGTTTCTTCTTATTTAAAACATATTTCAATGATTTTGTCACCCAAGGCTTATTATGTAAGTAGATTCTTACATTTTTCCTAGGTATCACATACTCTTCACAAAAGTGAATATAAGAACTCACAACATCAGCTAGGTCATCATGGTCTACACAAGAAGTTTTAAAAATATCCCATTCAGTCTGATCAAAACAGTCTTGTAACTGGAAGATATTATCATCAGTCCATCTTTGAAAAGACGCAATGACTGGCCTTGTTCTCTGCAACACTGGTTTATAACATGGTTGCAAAGAAACTGCATAATGGTCTGCACAACCAATTGGGGGTCTGGAAAAGGATTTATATGCATTCGGTATTGACCCATAACATAAATCAAGTGTTTTTTGATGACGTGTAGGACAGTCCATATATTGCTGGAAATTTAAAACTCCATCCAAGGAACATTTGTTAAAAATCCCCCATAAATACAACGTTATACTCGTGTAGTTCGTTTGCTTTGTAATAACGATTTTAGAAGTGAATAGAGACCCACCTAGCTTTGCATGAAAAGTGTTGCTCCCTTATATTGTTAGTCCCAGCCTCCGTCTCCATTAGTAGTGAAGGGGGTGGATTGAAATCCACTGATGCTTCAATGTATATGTAATGATGAGTAATTATTATCAAGATATTTGTCAATATTTTTCTTTCTAAATATTCAATGAGTTGAATGATTCTCTAGGCTTGTGAGATTTTACTTTGCTATAGAAGTTACCAGTATAATTACTGAATTGTTCTTTTCATGTATTCTTTAATTTGATATCTGAATGCAGTAACAGTGCTTGCTTATTTATCCCAGCTTCCAGAAATGAAATAGGGACTTGTTTTGTGTTTGAGAAAGGTCTTCAACATGTTAAAACATATAGGGGTCATTGAAGCCAATAGTTTAAGGGACCATTTCTTTGTTCAAGCCTTAGTTTCCTCTAGGCTAAAGTTGAGAGAAAGAACGCATTATCTTGATGTTTTGAGAGGACTCTTATGTTTATAGTTAGAGCCTGGCAAAATCAAACCTTGGAAAAGCTGTGTGTCGGTGTGTGTGTTAGTCTTCTTGGTAACAGGTTACAGAACCACTGGCATTATTGGAGATTGAGTGAATTGTTGTTCGAGACATGCTGGCGCTCATCAAACCCAAATCTGCGACCTGGAAGGTCATGACGTGCCTAACTTCAGTGTCCCAATGTGTCAGCTGCATAATCGATGGAGATATGTTTCCGTCTATCTGTATATGTGTGGAAAATTACTGTGTTTATCTATTTCTTAGCCAATGAGAACCATTCAACCTGTAAGCAATGACGTAGCTTAGACCTTGAAAATGGTATAACTGCTGTGATCTTTGTAACTGTAAGCGGGGCGGCCTACGAACTCCTGTGTGAGTCTTGAAGCTGACTTCTGCTGATGAAACTGCAAACTATCTTCAGTAAAACTTTTCTTTCATTTTTTATAATTCTGACTCCGGGTCTTCATTCTTCATATCTGGTTCTGGGTCTTTGACTGTATACCCCTTACAGTAGGATATGTGGTGGTTCATTTTTTTGACTGTGACCGGTATGTTTTTTCCTCTATTTGGATGCCTTGTTGTTCCTTGCGTTTCTCCTGTATGTCTTGACTATAGCCTTCGAAGGCTAATCGCACAATATTGTTATGCGCATCTCGTCAGTAAAGCTGGTTCCTTGATTAGTAGTAAATCGCCTTCACCTGCTTTCAGATGGAGCGGCATTTACTACAAAGAGCCGTAGTTAACTGACAAGCTGAGCCATATCGCATCAATATCGTGGACGTATCGCCAGCAATAATTAATGAGATATGGCTCAGCTTGTCAGTTAACTACGGCTCTTTGTAGTAAATGCCGCTCCATCTGAAAGCAAATCCTTGAAATTGTGACCATTTCGATCGCATATGATCCCGAAATATCTTTGCAACCAACTCTGTTACCATTAGGCCATGACTGCCCCTGTAACGATCACCAGCTGGAGTGCCCTCGAGAGCCACCAGAGGGCGCTCCACAAATAACTATGATCACTTCCTCACAAACTACATTTCCCATACTCACTGCCTGGACTCATTCACACTGATCACATTCAC
This sequence comes from Chrosomus eos, assembly GCA_036326025.1. Classification (NCBI taxonomy): domain Eukaryota; kingdom Metazoa; phylum Chordata; class Actinopteri; order Cypriniformes; family Leuciscidae; genus Chrosomus; species Chrosomus eos. The sequence continues at coordinate 139,161 of JAZAVI010000085.1, read as the reverse complement.
CTGTACCTCATTGTCACTGATTGCATTCACCTGTGTCTTGTTGTCCTGCTAGTCTCAGTCTATTTATATCATGTTCATTCATTCACTCACCGCGAAGTCTTGTTGTACTGTGTGTCTGCATTTCCGAGCGTTTTCCCGTGTTTTGTTTCTGTTTTTGACTTTGGATTGTTCTTGGACTCTGATTATTGCTACCTGCCCTGACCTCTGCCTGTTTCTTGGATTCTCTCTGTGTATTCTCCATTGTCCTGTCTGCTGATTCTTGACCCTGCCTGTACGACCATTCTATATTAAAGCTGCGTTTGGATCTTCACCTCCAAGTCTCGGAGCAGTTCGTGACAGACGACTTCGCCTCACCGAGATCCAGCAGCCATGCCTAACATGCATCCAGATGTACAAATCCTGCGTCTCCGTCAGGAGAATAGGCCGATTGAGAAGTATGTCGAAGAGTTCATCAAACTGGCACATCTCACCTCAATGAACACAGAATGCCTAATGATCTTTTTTCGGGGAGGACTATCTGAACCGCTCAGTTCATTCATGCCCTTACATGATCCTCACTGGACTTTAGAGCACTATATTGATCTGGCCCTTTTGTTGAGTGGCTCATCGTTTACTGTGGGCGTGGTGGAGGAGGAGCTCCGTGAGCCCACAGTATCCCCAAAGCCAGAGACCGTCCAGCCAGAGACCGTCCAGCCAGAGACCGTCCAGCCAGAGACCGTCCAGCCAGAGACCGTCCAGCCAGAGACCGTCCAGCCAGAGTCCGTCCAGCCAGAGACCGTCCAGCCAGAGCTCCACGACAGCCACGTCCAGCCAGAGCTCCACGTCAGCCACGTCCAGCCAGAGCTCCACGTCAGCCACGTCCAGCCAGAGCTCCACGTCAGCCACGTCCAGCCAGAGCTCCACGTCAGCCACGTCCAGCCAGAGCTCCACGACAGCCACGTCCAGCCAGAGCTCCACGACAGCCACGTCCAGAGAGCTCCACGTCAGCCACGTCCAGTCAGAGCTCCACGTCAGCCACGTCCAGCCAGAGCTCCACGTCAGCCACGTCCAGCCAGAGCTCCACGTCAGCCACGTCCAGCCAGAGCTCCACGACAGCCACGTCCAGCCAGAGCTCCACGTCAGCCACGTCCAGCCAGAGCTCCACGTCAGCCACGTCCAGCCAGAGCTCCACGTCAGCCACGTCCAGCCAGAGCTCCACGTCAGCCACGTCCAGCCAGAGCTCCACGTCAGCCACGCCCAGCCAGAGCTCCACGACAGCCACGCACAGCCAGAGACTGTCCACGTCACGTCCGCACAGCCAGAGAATGTCCACGTCACGTCCGCACAGCCAGAGACTGTCCACGTCACGTCCGCACAGCCAGAGACTGTCCACGTCACGTCCGCACAGCCAGAGACTGTCCACGTCACGTCCGCACAGCCAGAGACTGTCCACGTCACGTCCGCACAGCCAGAGCCTGTCCACGTCACGTCCGCACAGCCAGAGACTGTCCACGTCACGTCCGCACAGCCAGAGACTGTCCACGTCACGTCCGCACAGCCAGAGACTGTCCACGTCACGTCCGCACAGCCAGAGACTGTCCACGTCACGTCCGCACAGCCAGAGACTGTCCACGTCACGTCCGCACAGCCAGAGACTGTCCACGTCACGTCCGCACAGCCAGAGCCTGTCCACGTCACGTCCGCACAGCCAGAGACTGTCCACGTCACGTCCGCACAGCCAGAGACTGTCCACGTCACGTCCGCACAGCCAGAGACTGTCCACGTCACGTCCGCACAGCCAGAGACTGTCCACGTCACGTCCGCACAGCCAGAGACTGTCCACGTCACGTCCGCACAGCCAGAGACTGTCCACGTCACGTCCGCACAGCCAGAGACTGTCCACGTCACGTCCGCACAGCCAGAGCCTGTCCACGTCACGTCCACACATCGAGAGACTGAGCTTCACGTCGCTTCTGCCGATCCAGAGACTGAGCTTCACGTCACTTCTGCCGATCCAGAGACTGAGCTTCACGTCACTTCTGCCGATCCAGAGACTGAGCCTCACGTCACGTCCGCCTGGCCAGAGTCTCGTCCTGCCGAGCCTGACGCTGATCCTGAGCCTTCGGACAAGATGGCCGACTCCACGCCAGTGTCTTCGGACAAGATGGCCGACTCCACGCCAGTGTCTTCGGACAAGATGGCCGACTCCACGCCTCTGTCTTCGGAAAAGATGGCCGACTCCACGCCTGTGTCTTCGGACAAGATGGCCGACTCCACGCCTGTGTCTTCGGACAAGATGGCCGACTCCACGCATGTGTTTCGGACAAGATGGCCACCGCATCCCCTGAGCCCGTTCATGTTCCTGAACCGCTGGATCCGCCAAGTACGCCTCCTCCCTGCCCGCCTGAAGGATCGCCTCCACCCTGGTCACCTGCACAGCCTGCTCCGCCCTGGTCGCCTGCACAGCCTGCTCCGCCCTGTTTCTTGGATTCTCTCTGTGTATTCTCCATTGTCCTGTCTGCTGATTCTTGACCCTGCCTGTACGACCATTCTATATTAAAGCTGCGTTTGGATCTTCACCTCCAAGTCTCGGAGCAGTTCGTGACAGCCCCCATGCGCTTGTAGTGCTGGTTGAGATTGCTGTTAGCCCCGTTTCACTCAGGGGAAAAATGTCAAAAAGAAAACAAAGTTTGCTTAACTATTTCCAAATACGCTGCTCCGATCCCAAACAAGCAAAGATTTCGCACCTATACAGTGCATGTTCTGAAATTAAAATAAACATTGCCCTGATACACACACAGCGTTGTTAAGGTTGTGTGTGTGTGTGTGTGTGTGTGTGTGTGTGTGTGTGTGTGTGTGTGTGTGTGTGTGTGTGTGTGTGTGTGTGTGTGTGTGTGTGTGTGTGTGTGTGTGTGTGTGTGTGTGTGTGTGTGTGTGTGTGTGTGTGTGTGTGTGTAAAATATGTTCCGTTACTTCCAACCCCCGTTTTGAGTCGCCGGATCCACCCCCCCACTGCGCTCCGGGACCTCACACTTTAGAAAAAATTAAGCACTTTAGTATGTCAACTCAATTTTATAACATATATTGTACACAATAACTACCTAAATAAATTGCATTGGTTTTATTCAAAATATATGGTTATATAAAAACTTTTATATTTTAAGTAAAGAGGACGTATTTTGATACTTTCTATAAAACTAATAAAATAAATTTCAACTATTTAAAGTATATAAAACCTACTTTGTGGGTGTAGCACTTTTTACAGTGCACAGCAACTCCAGACTCAAGTAGAAAACAGTTCTTATCTTATCTTTTAGTATTTTGTGCATATTATGAACAAAAAAACTGTCGAACCACCAACCTCTACAATAAATGCTTTGATACGATAAAGTCGTCTTTTTTCTGGGCAAAGACTCAGAATGATTTATTTGACTCTGGAGGATCTGAATCTGTTGTTGTTCTCCTGCAGATCTAAAGCCGAAGCCTGAACTCACATCAGATCCTGCAGGAGCTGCACTGACTGGAAACACAGTGACTTTGACCTGTCGCATGGATCCGTCCACTGGAGACTGGGACTCTTACTGGTACAAACACACACTGAACACTGAGACAGAGAAGAAGAAAACACTCTCCTACAGCCTGAAGATTGATTCAGTGTCTGATGGAGGCCAGTACTGGTGTAGAGCTGGAAGAGGGATACCAGTCTATTACACACAATACAGTGATGCACTGTGGGTAAATGTTACAGGTGAGAGAGACTGTAGTGTGTGATGCAACAAATACAGATCAGAGACAATATCTACACAACTTCTGAAACTATAAATGCAATAATCTGTGTTTGTACAGAGAGTCCTAAAGCTGTGGTGACGGTACGACCTGATGAACGAGTGTTTAGAGGAGAAACAGTCACTCTCAGATGTGATATAAAGTGGGAAGGAGACACTGAGTGGACATACAGATGGGAAATAGAGGGAACCAACAACCAATATAAAAACACTGTCAGCCGAACCTCAACACAAGAGTTGAACATCAGCAGTGTTGATCTCTTTCACAGCGGTAAATACACCTGTACAGGACAGATACACACTCACAGCTCTCAGCGCAGTGATGCTGTTACACTGACTGTATCAGGTGAGTTTGTGTTTGTTGTGATCAGCTTCTCCATCAGTTTCTCTACGGCTCTGTAACTCATGATGTTTTGTTCAGCTGAAGCTCAGGCATCAGTGCGAGTGTCTCAGTCACAGCCGTGGCTGACTGAAGGAGAATCAGTGACTCTGATCTGTGAGGTTTCAGGCTCCTCTACAGGCTGGACGTTCAGCTGGTTCAGAGATCATGATCATCTGTCAGACAGCAGCAGAGGAGCTGGAGGATCTTACACTCTCAGTCCTGCTGCTCTACAGCACACAGGAGTTTATACGTGCAGAGCAGAGAGAGGACGACCAGCCTATCACACACACAACAGCAGCTCACACACACTGTGGATCACTGGTGAGGGTTTATGCTTGTGCTCATCCGGATCTGTGTTTCACTGCAGTCTCTGTGCTGTCAGTTTTGATGGAGATTTTCCTCTTTTCAGGTGTTTCTGCTTCAGTGTCTCTGGTCATCAATCCCAGCAGAAGTCAACACTTCTCCTCTGACTCTCTCTCTCTGAGCTGTGAGGATCAGAGTAACTCTGCTGGATGGACAGTGAGAAGATACACAGACAAAGACACACAAACTTGTGCAAAACAAACAGGATCTCGATGTGTAATCGACTCTCTCAGCACATCTGACACTGGAGTGTACTGGTGTGAGTCTGAATCTGGAGAGAAACGTCGTCCTCGAAACATCACTGTACATGGTGAGTCCGGTTTATAATCATGACATCTACTAGTCTAATGTTATAATCTAAATTATAATTACAGTCTAAAGACATTTTCCACTAATTGTTCCATTAATTCTGTACAGCTGATGACAGACTTCTGTTCAATTATTTGAATGAGTTTTTCCTTAAATATCTATTCGCAAGTTCGCATGGCCATTCAATCTTAATATAGCATGTAATAATGGTAAACGAACATGACTTTCTGTCCTCAAAGGAGGCTCGAGCTGAACCCTCAATGCCAGTTCTGCGCAGAGGAAGAATAAGAGAAAGAGAGGAGGAGGAGGGATGCCGGATTAATTATCGCTGCTTATAAAAGCTCATAATGATGATTGAGAGGACGAATGTTTAGTCTCTTCCATTTTTGAACTTCATTTATTGTGATGTTACATGAACATGCCCTTAAACGCCACATAAAAACAGCAAAATCTGACTGATCACTTTTCACGTTCATCATACAGTTTCTTACCATATAAATTGACAGATTTAGCTGCAAAAAGGACAAAAAAAATCTGATTCACAACCAGCAAACTCTCATGGGAATTTGTAACTATTTTAAATGTTGGCACATTGGTGACTAATGTGTATGAATTTGTACAATCTCATTAGTATAATCTTTGTGTGCACCACTGATGGTTGGGTTTAAAGGTGGACCTTGATGCTTATTAGCGGCATCCAATAGACACTTTTGGCGCTTTTCCAGGCGCGGTTCGGCTCGGTACGGTTCGACTCGGCGCGGAACGGTTCGGCTTGCTTTGTTTTTCCACTGCGTGGTACGACTCGACTCGGTACGGCACGGTTCAGTTCGCTTTAGCGCGGTTGCTTTTCCACCACAGTAGTACCCCTTCAAAGTGGGTGGGACTGATCGTTATTTGCGCCGCCTCTACTCTATAGTCACTCTTAATTTTTTATTTTATTTGTCTCTACACTATTTGTAGGTCCGGTGATAGCCGTGTGCGGCTAAGAGCTGAGCTACTTCTTGGAACACTTTTTCATTTCGTTTTGCCCCATCCACCTCTCGCTGGATCCGCTCCTCGGCAACCAACGAGAGGAACGTATGCACCTCGTCCCCTCTCCACGATTCAGCCATTTCTTTTTTAAAGTTTTGATCTCTTTTTTTTTCCAAGAAAGTAAAAAATAGATGCTACCGCGTTGGATGTTGTCTACTGGTTATTTAAATCTAGCTGGTTTAGTGTCTCGTGTCGCAAATCCAATGACGCTGGTAGTGACGATTCTGTCTGACCAATCAGTGATCTGCAGTGTTTTACGTCACATTTTAGTACCGGTACGGTACGCTTGGAACCTCAACAGACCAGGTACCATTTAAAGCGAGCCAAAGCGAGCCGTACCGTACCGTACCATGCAGTGGAAAAGCGCCAATAGAGGCTATAGAGGAATAATCCTGTGTGATTCGTTCGCAGTCGGTCGTCATTTCCATCAAAAACACTGATGAACTTAGCTTGCTTTTGATTTTATTTTGATAATCTATATAAAGCTTGATACGACATTAAAACTGATGCAACACAGTCAACAGAAAGTTTGCTCCCACTACTCGCCTCTTCCATCCCTCTCTAACAATCCACCATAGGAAATAATAAAGAGAGCAGAAGTGATCAGCTGTGCCCATGTGACAGTGAAGAACCAATAAGAAATACACGACACTATAATAAAAAAGCTTGAGAGGTATAAAGTACAATTTATAATATCAGTATTATTCTTATGATTTGTTTAGCTATATTCTTACAGTATTTACAGTATTAAACACACATATCTTGTGTTTGTAGACGGTGAGGTGATTCTGGAGAGTTCTGTTGATCCTGTGATTGAGGGAGAGACTCTGACTCTACACTGTTTACATCGATCTACAAACTCCCCGATCCTCAGCGCTGATTTCTATAAAGACGGATCACTGATCCAGAATCAGACGACAGGAGAGATGAGCATCACTACTGTCTCAAAGTCACATGAGGGTTTCTACTCCTGTAAAACAGAGAGAGGACAGTCTCTCCACAGCTGGATCTCAGTCAGAGGTCTCTGAATAATCACTGATGATATTATTGTAATATTATCATACAGTATCACGTCACTCACGGACAGATCTGTGTGTTTGTCATGTTCTTCAGCTTCATCTTCATCTTCTCATCTGGCCGTTGGTGTGTCTGTAGGATTGAGTGTTTGCTTGTTGATCTTCATCTCACTGGTTCTGCTGTGGAGACACAAACACAAGAAAGGTGTGGAGCAGTTCATCACAGGTTATGAATTATTAAACCACATGAACAGCAACAAATGGAAGATACAGTTTCTGAAGCCTAGACAGTCACTGCATGTTTATTAATAAATGAGCAGTTAATGCATGTAATCAGAAAATATGTGAGTGACAAAACTCTTACAGTCACTATAATGATCTTTGTGTCTATTATAGATCAGCAGCGTAACATTCAACAGACATCAGTCCCGAATCCATCAGGAGAATCTCAAGCGTTAAACTCTCCTCTGCAGTCTGGTCAGAGCAATAACTAATCATTTACATTTATTTATTAATGGTTCCCCCCTTTTTAGACTGTCTTGCTTTTAAACTTGCTCCTTGTTTGCTGTCCAGCAGATTCTGATCACATTTATAACAATGTGACTCCAGTGAATCGTGAAAATAAAGGTTGAGTCTGCAAAATGATTAGAAAAAAATCTACACATGCATCATGAATAATCAACAGAAATCATTAAATCCGTGATTGACTTGTTCCTCGTGTTTTTTTCCAGACGTCACATATTCAGAGGTCACTGTTAAGAAAAACAAATTCGCGGAAAAAGGTTAAAAAACCCTCTTCAATACAGTCATTATCCAATAACATTTATGCAATTTTAGTTATAATACAAATAAATAAAAATATATATTTCTTTCTAATTGACTAATTATATTTTTCTAGACGATAACATGGCAAAGTCAAATAATGTGATGTACTCAGAAGTCAGAACAAAAGTTAAGAAAAGCAAAAGCAAAGGTGAGATCCTGTTTGTCCTGAAGTACAATATTATTTGTGCAGCATATTCTGAATAATCTGGTTCATTTTCTGTTCTGTATTAGATATTAATACTGCAGGACCCAGTGATTTGACTTACGCACAGATCAATATACCAAACAAAAAGAAAAGCAAGAGCAAAGGTAAACGCTCCATCGTCAAGCTTCATCACTGTTAAAGTGAACTATTAAACATCAACAGATCAGAATGATTCATAAAGTCAAATCTTATAACATTTGTGTTCTTCAGGTGCTGATGCTGGAGTCGCTGATGCGACTTATGCTCAAGTTTTAAGGAAGAAAGGTCACAAACAATAAAACACGTAAGATATTTTGTCACAAGGATTTTACAGTAACTGACAAGTTGTTCACACTTTGCACTTTCATGTAGAATATAAATCTGTTTTTAGAAATTCAGTTCAGTTATTTGTGAGGATCAGGTTCATTGAGATCTTAAAACTATTAATCATCAACAGCATGAGCTCAGATCAGAGGTTATTGTTCCTAACTTTTCTCCTTAAATTATTAAGGATCACTAACTTTGGCTTAAAAATGTCTTACGGTTGCATGTTTCACAGTTAAATCCCCTGTGTTTACTGAACAGCTCTCAGTGAGCATTAGTGACGACACCTGATGTTAAAGGTGGGGTAAGCCGGTTTTTGAAATATGCTGTTGGCCAATGTTGACATTTGAAATCAACCCAAACAAACACACCCCTTCTTCATTGCTCCGCCTCCAAAACTCACTCTCCAATGCTAACAGCCCTGCGGTGTATATATATATATATATAGTTTACACACAGCGAGCGAGTGCACTAACAATGCACTAACCGGCAGGAGTTCGAAGAACCCAATTAGCCAGATCATGATTAGGCCGATGATATCATCTTGGATGTCTCATTTGATCTCGGATGTTTTAAGCAATACAAGAGTAGATGTCTGTTTATCATAGCAGAAGAGCAACACAATAATGCTTCATGAGAAATAAAGCGAATCAAAGCCAGAGTTACTCACGTGTGGAGCGAATCAAAGCCAGAGTTACTCACGTGTGGAGCGAATCAAAGCCAGAGTTACTCACGTGTGGAGCGAATCACAGCCAGAGTTACTCACGTGTGGAGCGAATCAAAGCCAGAGTTACTCACGTGTGGAGCGAATCAAAGCCAGTGTTACTCACGTGTGGAGCGAATCACAGCCAGAGTTACTCACGTGTGGAGCGAATCAAAGCCAGTGTTACTCACGTGTGGAGCGAATCAAAGCCAGAGTTACTCACGTGTGGAGCGAATCAAAGCCAGAGTTACTCACGTGTGGAGCGAATCACAGCCAGAGTTACTCACGTGTGGAGCGAATCAAAGCCAGAGTTACTCACGTGTGGAGCGAATCACAGCCAGAGTTACTCACGTGTGGAGCGAATCAAAGCCAGTGTTACTCACGTGTGGAGCGAATCAAAGCCAGTGTTACTCACGTGTGGAGCGAATCAAAGCCAGAGTTACTCACGTGTGGAGCGAATCAAAGCCAGTGTTACTCACGTGTGGAGCGAATCAAAGCCAGAGTTACTCACGTGTGGAGCGAATCAAAGCCAGTGTTACTCACGTGTGGAGCGAATCAAAGCCAGAGTTACTCACGTGTGGAGCGAATCAAAGCCAGAGTTACTCACGTGTGGAGCGAATCAAAGCCAGAGTTAGTCACGTGTGGAGCGAATCACAGCCAGAGTTACTCACGTGTGGAGCGAATCAAAGCCAGTGTTACTCACGTGTGGAGCGAATCAAAGCCAGAGTTACTCACGTGTGGAGCGAATCAAAGCCAGAGTTACTCACGTGTGGAGCGAATCACAGCCAGAGTTACTCACGTGTGGAGCGAATCAAAGCCAGAGTTACTCACGTGTGGAGCGAATCAAAGCCAGAGTAACTCACGTGTGGAGCGAATCAAAGCCAGAGTTACTCACGTGTGGAGCGAATCAAAGCCAGTGTTACTCACGTGTGGAGCGAATCAAAGCCAGAGTTACTCACGTGTGGAGCGAATCAAAGCCAGTGTTACTCACGTGTGGAGCGAATCAAAGCCAGTGTTACTCACGTGTGGAGCGAATCACAGCCAGAGTTACTCACGTGTGGAGCGAATCAAAGCCAGTGTTACTCACGTGTGGAGCGAATCACAGCCAGTGTTACTCACGTGTGGAGCGAATCAAAGCCAGTGTTACTCACGTGTGGAGCGAATCACAGCCAGAGTTACTCACGTGTGGAGCGAATCAAAGCCAGAGTTACTCACGTGTGGAGCGAATCAAAGCCAGTGTTACTCACGTGTGGAGCGAATCACAGCCAGAGTTACTCACGTGTGGAGCGAATCAAAGCCAGTGTTACTCACATGTGGAGCGAATCAAAGCCAGAGTTACTCACGTGTGGAGCGAATCAAAGCCAGAGTTACTCACGTGTGGAGCGAATCAAAGCCAGAGTTACTCACGTGTGGAGCGAATCAAAGCCAGAGTTACTCACGTGTGGAGCGAATCAAAGCCAGAGTTACTCACGTGTGGAGCGAATCAAAGCCAGTGTTACTCACGTGTGGAGCGAATCAAAGCCAGTGTTACTCACGTGTGGAGTGAATCAAACCCAGAGTTACTCACGTGTGGAGCGAATCAAAGTCAGAGTTACTCACGTGTGGAGCGAATCAAAGCCAGAGTTACTCACGTGTGGAGCGAATCACAGCCAGAGTTACTCACGTGTGGAGCGAATCAAAGCCAGTGTTACTCACGTATGGAGCGAATCAAAGCCAGAGTTACTCACGTGTGGAGCGAATCAAAGCCAGAGTTACTCACGTGTGGAGCGAATCACAGCCAGAGTTACTCACGTGTGGAGCGAATCAAAGCCAGAGTTACTCACGTGTGGAGCGAATCAAAGCCAGAGTTACTCACGTTTGGAGCGAATCACAGCCAGAGTTACTCACGTGTGGAGCGAATCACAGCCAGAGTTACTCACGTGTGGAGCGAATCAAAGCCAGAATTACTCACGTGTGGAGCGAATCAAAGCCAGTGTTACTCACGTGTGGAGTGAATCAAAGCCAGTGGTATTGGGTATTGAGAAACGCCTAAAGATCTGAAATGAGTCTGTCAGACAGATACATGTAAATGTGCAGTGTTGGGCCTCAGGAACAGGGTTTAAAAGAGAACAGTCCATTTCTATTGACATGCGCTTCAGACCATGTAATAATCTATACACAAGTCAGAATTTCTGAGAAATGAACTCTTGTGAGCAGGAAGTTTTTAGCAAGTGTCATTTATACACTCACAGACATCAACAATCAGAAACAAAACAATGGTGACATCATGCCAGCATACAAAACTCATTAATGAATCCCAGCATGCATTGTGACATGAATAAAATATGCAGCTGAATTATTTTACTATATTTTATAAATGTTTTGATTGTCGCTGTTGTTGAGGTGTGTATGATGACTGTTGATGTCTAAGTGTGTCTCCACTATACACAAGAGGTTGTCAACAGATTATTTTATTACCTTTTTCATTAATGTCTCAATTGTAATTATATAAAGCAGTTATTTAAATAACTATAATGCAGTAATTTGACTGTCACTGAAAAGACATGTTGAGCCTATTCATAAATCTCTTTATCAATGCAGAATAGTTTTTCAAACTGCAATTGCTGAAAGCAAAATAAACTAACAAAAGTCAAGAGCCGAACTAAAGCAAACACTGATCACCATAATGATGATAATGAACAATAAATCCTCAACATCTAAACCTCTGTTAATTCTCATTAGATCTTCAGTGGACGTCTGACAGAAATAAAGTCAGTGTGGTTAGTAATAAGTGAAGCTGTAATGCTGTTTGTGGAGTTGTTTAATCCTCCTCTGCTGAGATCTTCACATTTAATGTCTTCTTTTCTCTTCAGTTGATTTCATCTGAGACTGTGTCTGTAGTCAGTTGTAGTTTGTGTTCTTGTTGTGTCTCTTTCCTTCAGTGATTCTGCTTGTTAACAGCAGACCGGATGTGTGCAAGATGTTTCAGGAACATCATACTATACTTTTAAAAACATTCCTCTAACATTATGAAAACTGGACATTTTAATGTTTCCATCAGCAAAACAGAACAGTTTGGAAAAAGTTATTAGAACAATAATTTGTCATCTGGTACTTGAATAATTCCTCAAACTCATTCTCTTTTCAAAGGTCTCTGAGAGCAGTGAAGAAAACAGCCGGAAGAGAAACACCAGCAGAAGAAATGAATCATCCGCTGATACTCATGCTTTAATGACTGAGAACTGCACTGTTTTATCTGCAAACATATTATATGAGGACATTTATTATCTGCACACATATTATATGAGGACATTTATTATCTGCACACATATTATATGAGGACATTTATTATCTGCACACATATTATATGAGGACATTTATTATCTGCACACATATTATATGAGGACATTTATTATCTGCACACATATTATATGAGGACATTTATTATCTGCACACATATTATATGAGGACATTTATTATCTGCACACATATTATATAAGGACATTTATTATCTGCACACATATTATATGAGGACATTTATTATCTGCACACATATTATATGAGGACATTTATTATCTGCAAACATATTATATGAGGACATTTATTATCTGCACACATATTATATGAGGACATTTATCTTTAATATATACTAACACATTTTTTTAAATATACTAAAACATTTACTCTAATGAGCAATTATTTTTAACATGTCTTATCAATTAGTGCCTGTGTTTTTCCCAAAACAAGATGATTTTTCTTATAGCACACAGTGTTGGGGTAATGCATTACAAGTAACTTGAGTTGGAGTAACAAATATTTTTATGAGTTAACAAAGTTAACAGAGTTAACTTTAGAGTTAACAAAGCCTGTTCACATATTTGAGATGAACTTGTATGAACTGGTGTCAGTCTGAATCTTGCAGGATTCATGAAGGGGAATCTGTGATGCATACGGTTCTTCTCAATCAGAAATCTGCAAATATCGTCATCAAGCTCGTCTCAATTTAACAGATTATTTTGAAGGATTCATCAAGTATATCCTTCGCGTCCTTCAATCACCCACAATCCTTTGCACACATTCAATTCATGACAAATAAACTTACAGAAAACGAGTCGGCTCTGAGCTTATCTGAGTTTATTATTAAATGTAAGAGTAATGTTTGCGGACATCAAGGCATAAACGTAATCTTTTGTTTTGGTGTAAATGAATCGCTTAACACTAAACTGCCACTGGGAGACCACAGACGAGTGTCATTCACTGTATTGCATTAATGTATTTGAACAAAATGAAGTGTTATAGTATTTCCGTGCTGAGACTGTGTGGCAGGAACATGTGTGATGTAGACGTGCACATTTAGACCGTCTGAGACTTTCTAGCGTTTAATGCTGAGGATGAACAGCCCACAAGCGTCCCGAATGACTGAAGGACCGCCTCATAGGATTCCTGTGTGACAACCTGCCCCAACCTCACATTTATGGGAAAACAACACCTTTGTCCTGTAAAAACACATTCGTCCATTTATTGTTGACTCTTGCTCTTGCATTGTCAGTGTGTTTTTGTTGTTTTTGCTCGTTATCAAAAACATGACCAAATAAACTTTATTATTTGAATTTGATATATACAAAAAAGTTGAATAACCACTGCCAGAGAAAAACCTTGACTGACTTCCACTGACTACTAGCCCTGATGTCCACTAAATAACAGATTAACAAGCATAAATATTAATGCATGAAGTATTCATTCTGATTGGTGGTTATCTCTGTATAAAACAGTGAGCAACATTATAGGTAGATAAAAAAAAGAGAAGAATAAGAAGAAGAGCTGTAAGTTTGCTCTGGTTGATGTGATGGACTCGTCCACTACAGCTCCTGCTGACGGCAGCAAACTACCCAACTCTTCACACAGATGCAGGGTTCGATCTCTGCACCGCATTATTGGCTGAATGCAATCGTTCTGTCGGCCATGCCTGTCCTCTTCTTCTGAGACTTCTAAGACTGATGCTTATTCCTCAACCTGAATCTCCAGATCATCTGAGGAGCGAGACGTTGTTCTGCTGCTGTAACCCAGGAGAAAGAAGCAAGCAGAGGTTCGAGACTATGAGGGTTTTCTCATAGTCATTTCTGTGTCCACCACTCTAGTTCATCCAAAACACACTAGAAAATAGACTCAAAGTGCTAAATACCAGAATTATCCTTTAACTGAATGGCAGTCAGGCTGTGGATACTTTTCTGAACCTGTTTTTATGGTCCATATTCATACTGGAAATCAAGATCAAGCTGTTGTCCTTTTACATGTCTTTTCTAAAGTGAGGCATGATGACATTTCTTCCAGCATGTGTGTTTTATCAGGACTCTTGTCTTTTTTCCACATGTGGGCTGTTTAGTCCAGTTGTTCTTAACCTGTCCACTAGGGGTCCTCAGCACACTTCGAAGAGGGCCTCCAGATTACTTTAAATTATTTAAAATAACAGAAGCACTCAAACAATCTAAAACAATTAAAAATCAAAATATATATTTTCGTTTTTTTTTTTTTTTTTTTCCCTTCAACTACTGGGTAAATGAGGTAGCTTATTTATAAAAGTCCGTTTTTTTTTAATAGACCTGGAAAGTTGTGGGAAATAATAATAACTTTTATGAATGCACATAAATCCTTATCCAGTATTCCACAGACAGTGATATAATGCACCTTTCTCCTCTTTAACTGATACCCAATTTACAATTAATAATAAAAAACAAAAATTATCAACTCAGAAAATGCATTTTACCCCCAAATACACTATATAGCATAAGAAAATGTTTCTTTTCTCCTCTGTCCTGCTTTTCTTTTCTGGAATTGAAGACATTTAAAAGCAACAAATGAAACATTTCCTCGTCTAGCAGTGTCAGATGATTCATTTAAAGGGCTTGCATACAGTTTGCTGATTGGATGTTACAGATGCTAAATATCCTCAAGAACGGAATATTTAATGATGACTGTCCTGTTCACTGTGAGTTTATAATGCCGTCACAGGTCGGGGGGGCCAAGCCGGACTGCACCCACCCCTAAAAACCCAGGATCACTTTGAGGAGCGTACCAGAGACCAGACAGACAAGTGAATTAAAATGAACAATCTTTATTGAATAAAAGGGGGAATTAAAAAGTCTTAAAGTGGAATTTGTGTCTCTTCCCAGGACGGGAACCCGCTTCTGGACCCTGGGCTGTGAGGGGTTCGCCCCACTGATCTGTGCCACCAGCAACCGCTGAGAAAGAGGGGTTCGACTGCCGTTCCAGCAAACAGGTAAGTATCTGGGCAAGTAAAACTTCTTGGGCGTGATGCAGGCGGACAGATGTCCGGACGGGGCTGGACCAGGACTGAGGACTGGACGGGGACTCTTCCACCGGACAGGTGAGTGGCAGGTACGTATACCTCTCCAAAGGACACGCAGGGCGGAGGAGCCTCACTGGAGGACAGGCGGGTAGGTGGGTCGTATGTTCCTGGGCCGTTAATCGTTCCGGATGTGCTCAGCACGAGGGCTGTGGGCCAGGAGGGAGCTCTCCACCAGTCAGATTGGGTAGTCGGGTACGTATATCTCCTCCGGGCAGGGCACGCTCCCGTGTCGTCACTGGACAGCAGATACGGGGTCCCTCGTGTAGCTTTCTCCTTCCGCGGGGTTCAGTCGTTAACGGAGGTATCCTCTATTCCAAAGACAGAGACAATTTTACAAGCTCACTTCTCGTTACCATGGGGCACAGACTTACGGCTGGAGCGGATGGCTGTGCTGACACAATATGGCCAGGACGGACTGAGCTGGACTGTGTGGCTCTAATTGGGCGACGCTGAGGCTCGGGTGGGTCCCTCCTTCAGAAAGGCAGCACCCAAGACGACAGCAGCAGAAGAATCATCGAGCTGGACAGACAAAGCAATTTATACAGGTGCAGGCACACTTCAGAATGGAGAATCGGGCTTAGGGCTGGACGGTGTGGCTCAGAGCGGACAGCGCTGGGGCTAGGGTGGGTCCTTCCTTCAAACGGGCAGCACCCAAGAAGACAGCAACAGAAGAATCATCTATTTAAATAGACAGGGCAATGTATACAGGTGTAGACACACTCCTCTATAAGACGAAGGATCGGGCTTACGGCTGGACTGTGAGACTCTAAATAGACAGCGCTGAGGCTAGGGTGGATCCCTCCTTCAGACAGGCAGCGCACCAGAAGGCAGTGGCAGAGGAATCTTCTATTTAAATAGACATGACAAGTTATTACAGGGCAAGCACACTTCTCTTCAGTATCGGAACGAGAGCTTATAGCCCGAGCGGGACATGCACATTCAACACTGAGGCTTTGTTCAGCAAACACTGGGCGGAATGTGAACTGGGGAATACTGGCAGTTAAATATACATATTCACACACACTGCAACCT
This sequence comes from Chrosomus eos, assembly GCA_036326025.1. Classification (NCBI taxonomy): domain Eukaryota; kingdom Metazoa; phylum Chordata; class Actinopteri; order Cypriniformes; family Leuciscidae; genus Chrosomus; species Chrosomus eos. The sequence continues at coordinate 122,881 of JAZAVI010000085.1, read as the reverse complement.
CACGTCAAGTCCAATACTGTGTGACACTTCAATTCGGGCACTGCATATCCACTCTCACTCTCAGTGCAATAAGGCCAGCACTCAACCAATAGTCAATCCTTCCACTGTTATGTTGGATCAGCACTCAGAAGATGAAGAGATGCAGATGACTTCTCACAGTATGGAGAACAGCGTCTTCAATAGACTCAGATGAGATTTCAGGATTTCAATGATGGCTCAGTTCACACTCTTAAGTGACAGTTACACTCGTGATCAACACACTTCGCAATTCCATATTCAACTCAGTGCAAGGCATGCATTCACACAGATTCGATGTTTTATTACTTAACTTCCTCTCAGGAATGATGGCGTTCTCCAGTCTTGACTGTATCTCCACACTTATCCCACTTTCCATCCAGTTCACGTTTCCAGCATGTATTCACACAAATCACTAGTGATGTGACGTTCGGCACCGAGGCTTCGAAGCTTGTATCAAAAAAACGAAACATCTCACATGAACCACTGTACCGGAGCTTGATTCATCTTGCCATAACCATGTGATCAGTGACGTCCGAAGCTTCGTTTCGACACACAACCACGTGACTGCTTCATATTCTGATTCATAAATAGCGCGAACCCCTTGCGCAGGTTTCGAGTGTCGTGCGCTTCGGTAGTGCACTGAGACAGACTGAGACCGAGAGTGAGCTCTTTTGAATTTTCAGCATGGCCAGCCAAGAAAAGAGACCGTTCGGAAGTCTGGCAGCATTTTCATAATAAACAGTATGTCAAATAATAGGCCTACATTATGTATTTTTTTTTTTTAAAAGTACCTACTCAAGTTAATACATGTGACCTTCTGGTTGAGTGCCTAATATGTTCTCAACAGCTTTCTTATAATAATAACCAAGGAATAAGACTTCTGATCAGTCATTCATTTATATGCTTGTCAATTTCTGTATTTAATGAGGTATCTTAAATAGTGCATAATTATGTAATACTTATTCAGTTATATTTTAAATTGACTGTATTGCAGGGATCAGAAAACAAATGATTGATGGGTCTACTCAAAAGGTGTCTATCCGTCATCGTCTTGCCCTGGAATTTTTATGCACTCCTGCCTCCTCAGTCCCATGTGAGAGAATATTCTCAAAGGCAGGGGAAGTAGTAAATAAAAAAAGAAATAGACTTATCCCTCACACTGTTGAACAAGTCCTGTTGCTTAATAAAAATATTTATTTCTTCAATTACACAACTCCCCAGTTCACAAGCACTTCACCATTCCACAATAGTTTTCTTTTATTTTGATTATATATGCCTATATGAGCCTTGCCTATATGAACTCATAGGTTTAGGACTACGGCTAAATTTTTAAGACTGCATTTATTGAACAAAGCAGAGTTAATTTGTCATATGTATTAATTCTTTCATAAATAAATAGACTCATTTGTTCATACATTGTGTAAACAACATCAACACTAACACTGATGCTTTTTATTGCTTTGTGGTTTTCATAGCGCAAAGTGATTTATTACATAAAACAATTTTTTTTAAAAATGGGAAAGGTAGTTTTTCCACCTTTTGACCACAAGATGTCATTATTGTGCACCGTGTTGAAAAGCTTCGAGCAATGAACCAATTTACGATACACTTGAGGGGAAAGCCTCAGTGCTTCACAAAGCTTCATTTCACCATCACTACAAATCACCGTTGCACCCTTAAGCCAGCCAAATCCTCTCCCGGGGGAGCACCACACTCAATTCCCTCTTCCTTCTCCTTTTAACTGTTTCCTTAAGCCCCGGAGCCCTATCGCCGATCGTCACACCAATCGCCTGCACCTTATACCGTTTGTCTCATCAGCTGCCGCTGTCATGGAAACCAACAACAAGCGGAACCAGCTCGGTGTTTCACTGTTATTGTTCCGGGGGGGAACACACTTCTAGCGGACTTTGGTTCCGCTTCTCTTGTCACTTGTGACAATGCACTACAAAGTAAAATAAAAACAAAACGTCTGGGCTCGATAAATTAGATAAAATAGGATGAAAACACTTTCATGATAAAGATTTTTATCTCATATTACAGAAAGAATGTTTTTAATAAAATAAAAAAAGGATGGAAAATATTCATATTCAATGCCAATTCATATTCAATGCCAATGAATGGCATTGGGTTACTTGTTTATTCTATCAATCCTCATATAAAACAATTTCTTTATTAAACAACCAAGCTATTTGAAAAGCATCACTCGATCAGCAACAGGGATTGTGATGTCGACTGCAGATCGCTGGTCCACAGCTTGTGTGTTTCAGGGTCCTAATGTTCTCCAGATTCAGGGTCTGTTAACACACATTAAATGTCCCCTGACATGGGGTTATTTTATTCTTTTATAATGTTTCCTGGGTTGCCCTTATAATGTTAGTATGTTTTTTAGATCAAAAATAGTCATAATTTAGAAATAAAAGGCATTTTTCCTAGCCTGATTTTAGCCTCTGATTTGAACACTCTGTTTGAAGGGGCGTGTCTGCTGTGGGATTCAGTGTAACCGGACACTGCTGTGATTGGCTGCTGTGGAATTCAGTGTAACCGCCCACTGCTGTGATTGGCTGCTGTGGGATTCAGTGTAACCGCCCACTGCTGTGATTGGCTGCTGTGGGATTCAGTGTAACTGGCCACTGCTGTGATTGGCTGCTGTGAGACTCAGTGTAACCGGCCACTGCTGTGATTGGCTGCTGTGGGATTCAGTGTAACCGCCCACTGCTGTGATTGGTTGCTGTGGGATTCAGTGTAACCGCCCACTGCTGTGATTGGCTGCTGTGGGATTCAGTGTAACCGGCCACTGCTGTGATTGGCTGCTGTGAGATTCAGTGTAACCGCCCACTGCTGTGATTGGTTGCTGTGGGATTCAGTGTAACCGCCCACTGCTGTGATTGGTTGCTGTGGGATTCAGTGTAACCGCCCACTGCTGTGATTGGCTGCTGTGGGATTCAGTGTAACCGGCCACTGCTCTGATTGGTTGCTGTGGGATTCAGTGTAACCGCCCACTGCTGTGATTGGCTGCTGTGGGATTCAGTGTAACCGGCCACTGCTCTGATTGGCTGCTGTGGGATTCAGTGTAACCTCCCACTGCTGTGATTGGCTGACATCCGCTCATATGAAATAGCTACATATTACATGTGAAACTCTCTTGAATACCGTCCTTTACTACAGTATTATACGTTTTTACTAATACAGCTATCGAGATTAACGAATCGTGAGAAGTTTTTAAAGTATTTAGATCTATTCCCATCACATAAAATGTTGCTGTGACGAGCATTGAGCAGATGACAGTCTGGTGATCGCGAGACAACGCAGTTTCTGCACTCTCTATAACGCTTTCACCAATGCAAACACGATGATGTACATACAGTAAGAGCTTCGTTGTGCAGTGTAACAGCGTCATTGATTTCATAACGAGTTGTCCAGATAAACTCGCGCTGTGTGGACAAATTGTTCTTTGATCGATTACTGTATATAATTTGTTCTCAATTTAGAAACGATGTGAAGTTGATATTTTAGTCACTGGCTTGACTTACTGATGCATAAACAGTATTGAATGATTTTGAGAGAAAGATTACCTGTCTGAACTTGAATTGTTGCTTGGTAGCTCGATGATTTATTTTCAGACGTTCATCGAGGCCAGCTCTGTATTGGCCCAAGATGAGGTAACAGTCATCGGTGAAATGTTTGGACCATCCAACACTTTGGGAAGTTGTGTCGGCGCATTTCCAGAGAAAATAAAATGAACCCATTGTTTCTTCAGAGGCTCTGATGAAGGACCTAAAAAATACTTTTGTGTTCATTTGTACATCCGAACACTGATCAACTGCCATGCTTCACTCGTTTGCAAGCCATTATATCTCTCTATTCAACTTTTGTGCTTCGATCGGTCACACGCCATGATATCTCTCGAGGATAAACTCAAAACGCTGGCGCGCGCGTTCGTACTTCCTAGCTCGTTTTCTCATGGGCGGGGCAGTCATGGCCTAATGGTAACAGAGTTGGACTGGTGACCCAAAGGTTGCTGGGCGGGCAAAGCAGAGAAGGGGGAGGTAACATTTCCTCCGTATGATGTCATATAGGGGAGATTCAAGATCAGCCCGTCTGAGCTGCAGAGAAGAGAAAGATAGCCAAAACTCGGTTTACACCGACTGAAATTTTTAGACACAAGGGGACCAAATACAGGCTAGGGAAACTAATATTAATGTTAAAACCTCAGAAAGTGAAAGTTTCATGTCAGGGGACCTTTTGTGGAAACGTTTTAAAAGGTCAGGACTCATTTTACAAGAGCCCTGTTCACTTTATTAACTTACTACTAACCCTAACCCTCACTTAAAGAAGATCTGGCCTTCTGTGATTCTGTTTCTCCGACCGTTTCTTCAGTTCATCAAGTCGAGGCTGTTTTACTGAGAGCCGAAGCGCTGAGAACAGAAACACCTTTGACCAGCAACAGTTTAGTTTTTATGGAGCGAAACTTTATGATAAAAAGGCTGTATATTTCATTCACTGATATGTTGTAGAGTTACATTAGACACACATTAGATGTCACATGGTGATTTCTCTTTAATCACGGTCTGTCTTCTGTGTGTGAGTGTGTGTGTGTGTGTGTGTGTGTGTGTGTGTGTGTGTGTGTGTGTGTGTGTGTGTGTGTGTGTGTGTGTGTGTGTGTGTGTGTGTGTGTGTGTGTGTGTGTGTGTGTGTGTGTGTGTGTGTGTGTGAACGAACAAAATAACAGTGAGAACAATCTCCATCAGAACTGATCTGGAAAATATGATTTTCATATTCAACTTGAATAAATGAGTAGTTAAATATCTTCGACTGGATCTCTCTTTTCTTTATGTGTGTATTTCTGTGTGTAGTTTTGTCTCCTCCCTCATCTCTTCTTTCAAACACAGGAAGTGTGTGTTTTATCACACAGCGCTGTTACAACAGTCTATTAATGTGACAGTATGGGCTCCAGTGCACTGCCTCTCATCTGTGAGTATCTGATCATATTCATAATCCTCTTTTCTCTGTTTCTAATGCAATGTATTCAGCTGAAGATGGGATAAAATAATGATTGTTGTGTAGGAGAGTCTATGAATTCACAGCATCACTGCTTATTGTATTATTTATTGATCAGATTCAATGTGATGTTGTTATGTGTTGATCAGATGAAGAGTTTGATGATGTATTTATCTGTGTGATAATGCATGTGAAAGATGGAGGCAATGCGTGTATTTATGATTAGTTTTGTTGTAATATCTTTCTTCCTATTTCAAGTAGTTCAGATAAATCAGATGTATTTGTGATATGAGTTATTGTTGAATGATGATTACACACATAATGCTCATTCTTTGAGTTTTCTGAGCTCGTAAAAACAAACTTCTCAGGAGGACTTTAATGCACCATAAGGTCATAAACATATTAATATTAATATTACACAATGCACGGCCGAACACACAATCAGCTTCTCTATCACTTCTCTTTCTCTCTGACTCTCTTATTGAGAAATAATTTCAAAAATTTGAAGATTTGGAAACTGAAATTTCATTGTCATTCTATGGACGAACAGTTTATCAAACAAAGTAGAGCTTTTCTCAGAAATAACTTCTCTTTTCTGAGACACGTTTCAGTTATTTTTAACCAGTTCGCCTGAACTTCATATTTAGTTGTTGAATGATGTCAGTTCACACGTGTGTCAGAATAACCCAGAATAAGTTCATCATGTCGACATATGAACATGTTCCACCAATGCTGGACAAGCAGAAAGTATCTCAGACTTTTATTGTCATTTTAAACATATTCATTTAATCATGTTTTGCAATTTTTTTTTTTTTTTTTGAGAAATGTCTTGATTGAAAACTGTACTTGATCTATATGTCTTTATATTTTACTTTTGATATTTTGGAAATATATTGATACATTTTGAATGTGGTTTAAGGGCTTTTTCACACTCGTTTGTTTGAGAGACTGAAGCGGCCGACACATTAAAATACTGTGGTCTGAATATGGTTTGTTTGTGGGTCCCTTTAGGAGGAACTGAGATCATTTAGTGTCGACATATGTATTATTTCTGAGAGGCGAGAGATCTTGAAGAGCTGAAACACACGAGGTGTGAAAATGATCTTAGACCAGAAGCATGAGGACACTTGCAGAAGCTTTTCTTTCTGGGTTTGGTCATTTCATCTGTACGCTACTATATGTACTATACTATGTCCACATTATTTTACTATCAAGTCACAATTAAGGGTGTGCGCGAATATTCAAAACTGTTTATTATTATTCGAAAAATAAAATAATGTATTTACGGCCAGCAAAGCAACGTAGTAAAATTCGAAGTGAATCCATGATAAATCCCAAGCACAAACTCACAGTTATAATCAAATGCACTGGTGGCGCTGTGGAGCGTGTTACAAATGGATTGTATTTGATCACATCAGTGAATCTATCAGTGAATCAGTGAATCGACTCTCGTATCAGTTCACGAGTCCTGTGACGTCACTATGTGTGATGATGTTAAATACTGGAGAATAATCCATCAGTTCTCCTCTGAATGAGCATCAGAACAGAAAAACACTTTCAGTTCATGTAGAATAAACTCTAGACATGTTTCAGTGTGTGATTTACATTGTGTTGAATGAATGGAAAAGCTTCATATGTGTTTCTTCTGCTTTTAGTGCTGATGTCCCTCATCCACTCTGGACTCAGTCAAGGTACTGTGCGTTACTGCAGTAAATTATAATTATGTTTTAACTAGGCTAATGTGAATTGTGTTGTAGTATTTATTTGTCTAGATGGATACATCAGGATCCCACATTTGTCTCTTTGCTGATGTTTTATGTCCATGCTTTGCATATATTTCACAGAATCGTCTTACTGTAGTTCCTTATGCTGCAAAACATTACAGAAATCTGCTATTTATTCAATCAAACAAACAGTATTGTATTGTAAAATAGTTCAGTCAGACTGTAAGCATACGCAGACACAATAAGTGCTTCTCTTGCTACTGGTTTATTTTAAGACTTTTCTCGAAATCCACCGTGGAAACTAAACATAAACAACACAATACAGAAGTCACATCAGATTGACACACAGCAGAAGCGCGTGCAACAGATGTAATGGCATTTTACTGACACAAAATACAGACAAATACAATAAAATACCTCGTTGATGTAGTACTAGTACCCATAGACTGTAAAGATGTATGGACACACTCTAAAACTGTGGAAAAACACCTTCTGTACTGAAATCGGAGGACCAGATTCAGTATGCAGTGCAGCTTATGGAGTTAGTACTGCATTTCTGTCAGTGCGTGACTACAGTTCGTTAATTGTAAAGAAGGATTTGCTATTTTATGTTGGGGGTAACGGGGATCAGCCAATCAGCGCCTTTGTTTGGTGTCACAGAGAGGACACCTGTTTGCGCTGACTGACGGTAGGTGTTGCATATCGTAGATATTTCTGAAGTGCATAGTTGTCCTCTGTGTCGCTATCTGTGCATGTGTGCGTTCAGAGACATGTGAGTACCCTGGTAAAATGTTTACATGTGTATTTCTGGTGCTTTATGATTTGTGATTTGTGATGTTGTGACTCATGTTATGAGTGTTGTCTATAGGGATACGAAATGCAGTATGTTAGCATAAATTTCGCTAGCATCATGCTAATGCCTAGTACTATTATACCCCTTTCCCACCAAGGCAGAGCTGGTGCTGGTTCGGAGCCAGAGCCTAGTTCAAATCGGTTCTTTGGTTTTCGACCACCAAAGCACCAGCTCCGAACCAGTAAAAGTGGTTCTTAAAGGTTCTCTAAGCCATCCTGGGTGACGTCACTTATTGTTGACGTTCGAACAATTGTCAAACAAAACGGAGGCTAGCTAGACCCTCCCTCCTCCTCATCCGCGCACTAACCCCTCAAACCCACCCCCAAACCCTTCTTGTCGTTATTGGCTGGAACAGTTTGTCATGTTTCTTAGAGCGGGTCGCTAGAGTTTGTTTTTGTAGCCGTTTGTGGAGCCTGTGGTGTCCACAGAGACCGCGTTTTTTTACAGTGTGTTCAGGGGAAAGGCAGCTAGCGGATAGTGAGTAGATGTTTGCTGTATGTGACAAAAAATGTTTTGGCCATAAAAACGCGTGACATCGCTTAGAGCACCTTTAAGTAGCACCAAATCATTGCTGGTCTAGAAGTAAGAACCGCTTACGTCAGCGGCTGGGGGCGGGGTTACCGTGGCCAACAAGACGAACAGAAACTTGTGACCGCCATTTTTGAATTAGCAGCTAATCGAGCTAATGGCAGCTCGATTGTAATCTCCGTTTATGCAAGTTATGGCGAGCTGCACGAACACGTTGTATTCACTGTGTTTGGATGCCGATGTACGTTAGGTTCGCAAAGCCATACGCATCAATAGTAACGCAACGGCCGCCATGGTTGATAGAAGGCTTGTATGAGATGCATCGGAGCGGCGCGGACCGATCGGAGCTGCGGGAGTGTTTGGAGACCATACGACTCCTTATGCTTTTGGATCGCTTTCGCAGTGTTTTGATGTCATGCGGCGATCGATCTGCGAGAAGCCGATGCATCTCGAACAAGCCTGGCATGTTTGTGTTTGGCGCTGCCGCACTAGCGTTGCTGGGCAACATGAGACGTATGCAGTGACGTAAGATCTGGCTCTGTTGTGGCTCTCAAACCGGTGGAAAGGCAAACCGGTTCTTAGTAAGCTTGTCAGTCGAACCAACTCCGAACCAGCTCTGGCTCTGAACCAGCACCCGGTTCTTGTTGGTGGAAAAGGGGTATTAGTGTAACACACACTACTATTGTGCTTATGTGTGTAGGCTACTCACCTGACACTGCATTGTTATTATCGGAGTGTTTATAATGGTTGTGTAGTAGAGATCCATGTTTTGGGGTTGCTGTTACTGAGACCCAGCAGTAAGAAGTTTGTTCTTTAATTTAGAGTTCAGGATCGCTTCATCACGTCGCAATGCATTGTGGGCTAATGAATAGTAGGCAGTAGGTAATTAAAATTGTAACGTTGGTCATTTGATAATATTAGCTTTAATTTAGGTTATTTTAAGGAAAATGGTTCAGTAGTGATGTATTAGGCTATGAACTGCTGTAATGGGTCTCACGATCAACAGGGCAAACGCCTCATACATCATGTTAGTTTTCACATTCTTGTTTTGGTGAATGGTGTGTTGTGTCTGGTGAATGTTGGTCAATATTATACTGGTGTTACGGATCAACTGGGGATCATGTTAACTGGGGATGCGCGCGTGCACGCAGACAGTTTTACCTGGATTTCCAGCAGATGTTAACAGCGACAGATTCATGCCCTATTTTACGGATCACCGATTAAAAACGAATATTTCACCAGTTGTATACACGGTATACGAATAAAGCGCTTTTTTTTGCAGTGTATGACATTCCTTCGTATTTGACGCATTTTCAAAGAAGTTTAAAATACTTTAGTGTCAAGCTCAGAAACCACGCCTATGTTAAAAATGGGGATTCGGTTTCATTGGATAAACAGACTTGTCAGCGCACTTGTGTTGTCATGAGTTCTAATCACAAATAACAACAGATGTAGATTAAGTTAAAGTAGGCTACCTAAAAGAAACATAAATTGCAAAGTCATTTACATTTTTTCAACAAGTTGCATTTATCGATCTGCATATAGCCTAATTTTATAATGGATCAATTATTTTTTATATAAAAATACTTATCAGCTTATTTTACTCTGCTATGATATTTAGATCTCTTTTTTGAACAACCAGCTGACACGTCCGTATCATTTTCCCTGGATATTAAAGCAGCAATGCTTAGCTGTTATAGGGTCATGAAGTTAGTTATCTCATGAACTTGTAACATTTTCAAAAGATTTATCAAATAAAAAAAGAATTTCTTTGTTTCTTTCAGAACAATTCTGTATTTACTACTGTATCTTCTTAGAAGCATATACTCATTTGATCAACCAAGTGATCAAACCATGTTATCAAGCATTCCTGTAGCTCAAACAGTAGAGTGTTGGTGCTTGCAACGCCAAAGTCATACGGTCGATTCCCAGGGAAAGCAAGAACTGATAAGACTTTAAAGGGATAGTTCACTTTGAAATTAATTTTTGATATGTTTTAGCTTACCTCAAGGGCATCCAAGATGTAGGTGTCTTTGTGTCCACAGTATTTTCAATTTTTATATTTTTAGGTCAAACCGTTCTTGTCTGTCAGTCATATAATGCAGGTATATGGGGTTCACCTTAAAAAGCATACACAGAGAAGTCCAAATTAAACATGATTTAATGACTCGCAAATGTAAGTACACATTGATGGCCTAAGACACGAAACAAGCAGTTTGTGTGAGAAAACGAACAGTATTATATCGTTTTTACCTCTTGTAAACACAGCCACGTCCAAGTGTGATCTGAGATCGTGAGCGCTTCGTTCTTTTCCGGAAAGCACCGGAAGTAGTGTTGTCAAAAGTACCGACTTCGGTACCAAGTCGGTACTGAAATGTTAAAAATGTGACGCTTTGAGCGCTGTTGAGCGGAGTCGTAAACACTCTGGAATGGCCATTGTACTCACGCGCTCATCAAATATGTCTGTGATTGGCTACAATAATCAGCGCTTCAAAATCATGTTGTAAATATACATCAATGACGCTCTTCAGCGAGCGCTCGCACAGATACACACGGGAGGGTTTGAAAGCAGGCGTCTATCAGTGGACCGGTCTGCTAGCGCCGATAGACGCCTGCTTGTACTTTCAAACGCTCCTGCTTTCAAAACACTTCCATACACTTCCGTGTGCTCTCAAACGCTCCCATGCGTTGATCATTGTAGCCAATCACAGACATGTCCGATGAGCTCGTGATCACAACGGCCAATCGGAGGCGTTTATGGTTCCGCTCAACAGCGCTCAAAGCGTCACATTTTTTAAATTTCAGTACCGAATTGGTACCGAAGTCGGTACTTTTGACAACACTAACCGGAAGTGATCTCTCTCGCGTGTACATCACTCATTGTTTACACAGAACAGAGATTGTAGGTAAGAAAGTACTAATTTGCGCTTATCCGGGATGTTTAAACCGTCGTAAAAGAAAACAATTACAAAAAAATAAAAAAATAAAACAATTGTATGAGTGACGTACACGCGCGAGAGATCACTTCCGGTGCTTTCCGGAAAAGTCCGAATCGCTCGCAACCTCAGATCACTTGGACGTGGCTGTGTTTACAAGAGGTAAAAACGATATAATACTGTTCGTTTTCTCAAACAAACCGCTCGTTTCGTGTCTTAGGCCATCAATGTGTACTTACATTTACGAGTCATTAAATCATGTTTAATTTGGACTTCTCTGTGTATGCTTTTAAAGTCCCCATGAAATCAAAATTGACCATACTTACTTTGTTTGCCTAAATTGATCGTTTTGTGGTGGACAATTCATCCATGCAAGTCAATCCACACAAAAAAATTTTTTGGCTTCGTAATCTTTAATCAAATTCTGAAAATGCCCCTCCCCTCTGCACTGGAGGACCTTGCCCGATGACGTAGGCTTGACGGTTTGGGTGTCTGCTTAACATCCGTAATCACGCCCCTCCAACTGACATTAGACAGGCACACAGCGTGTAGGGCTGGGCGATATGGACCAAAAGTCATATCCCGATATATTTTGGCTGCATATCGATATACGATATATATCCCGATATTTTTTCCGCAAAGTGAGAGCAAATGTTCAGTCGAAGTCAAAGCCAAATATAGTCTTCACTGTATAAATTATACATTGATTCTTATTAAAGCTACTATTAAAGTTATCAGTCAAGAGCAGTGAGTGATTTCCTGTGTTTCGTGGTTTTATTAACATTAAATAGATAGTTCTCCCAAAAAATTTAATTGTCAACATTTACTCTCTCAAGTTGTTTTAAACCTGAATAAGTTTCTTTCTTCTGTTGAAGTTATTTGGAAGAATGTGGGTAACCAAACAGTTGATGTACCCAGTGATTTCCATATTTTTCCCTAAGGAAGTCAATGGGGACCAGCAACTGTCTGGTTACCCACATTCTTCAAAATATCTTATTTTGTGTTCAGCACAAGAAATAAATTAATACAGGTTTGGAACAATATTACAGTGAATAAATAATGACAACATTTTTATTTCTGGGTGAACTATCCCTTTAAGGACAAGCGCTGCATGTTTACTATTAGGGCTACTGTCTCTTTAAGACCTGTACGCGACGCGTCTATACCATAGGTCTATATACACGCATTTGACAAGCAGATTTCTCTCAATTTTCTTAGTTTGCTTTCAGCTTAGACATAACCAACTATCCTTATGTAAACCTTGTGTGTATTTGAGAGTATTAGCAAAATAAGACTCGAAAGATAACTTAGTCCAGTAACCAGGCGCTGTTAGACACAGACAGGCTTTTACTGCATGTGCGCGTCGGGTGTTCGCGCTCAGAACAGCGCATCAGCAGTGAATGACATGTTTAACCGGCAAGGCTTTAAAGCACATGCAAATAATGAACTTCTGTGAACTCAATGAAATGATGTGTTGTACACTAATGCTAATGAGACGGAGGCGCCAGAACTGCAACTGATAGAATGCACGATATACATATTTCTACAAAAGCAGTCAGTGTAACGGAGGCCAGCTAGTAGTTGCTGTGCGAGTAAACCTCCCTCCTCTGATCTCAATAGGCGCTCTAGCGACAGATGCTAGAGGCTGCAGTCTTTAGCCTCCTTGTTAGAGCGCCTGACTCTCATGCCGGAGACCCGGGTTCGAGGCCCGCTCGGAGCGGGTCGAGTGGGACCCGGGTGGAGGGGTTACATTGGTGCCGTGACCCGGATGGGAGTGAGGTTTAGGGGGGTGAGTGTAACGGAGGCCAGCTAGTAGTTGCTGTGCGAGTAAACCTCCCTCCTCTGATCTCAATAGGCGCTCTAGCGACAGATGCTAGAGGCTGCAGTCTTTAGCCTCCTTGTTAGAGCGCCTGACTCTCATGCCGGAGACCCGGGTTCGAGGCCCGCTCGGAGCGGGTCGAGTGGGACCCGGGTGGAGGGTTTACATCAGCAGCTTGCTTGGAGCAAGGATCATAGCGCAAATTTGAACTATATCGATATATGCGATATGGTCTAATTCAATATCGCATTTACAAATATATCGATATATTTTTTATATGGATATATCGCCCAGCCCTAACAGCGTGTGAAAGGAGAGATGGCGAGGAGGTGCATTTTTCTAGATCCAATCAGGTGCTAGTTGGAAAAAAAAGCCACGCTCACTATTTTGCCTCATTTAGTATTCCGTTTCTCTTGGAAACACGTCACAGCACTGGAGAAAGTCGTTTGCAACTTCCGGTTCACGGGGACTTTAAGGTGGACCCCTATTGCCTGCATTATATGACTGACAGACAAGAACGGTTTGACCTAAAAATATCAAAATTGAAAATACTGTGGACACAAAGACACCTACATCTTGGATGCCCTTGAGGTAAGCTAAAACATACCAAAAATTAATTTCAAAGTGAACTATCCCTTTAAAATGTGTACCTTGAAATGCAATGCAAGTCCCTCAAACATTGTACCTCATGAACTTGAATGTTGTGTATCTAATGTCTTGTATTGGACATTTAGGGAACACTTTGTCTTTGGTGATTAAAGTCCTGTGAAAAACAGAGTGGAAAGTGCAACCACAAATTGTATTACTGAAATAAGCAGAACATATGATATAGTGATGATGAATTATTACAAATATACTGATATTCTCTATGTCTAATTTTCACCTACATCACTAACCTCTTAATCATTTGTCACCTCACATAAATAGCATGGCCCTCTCTAAAACAATAGCAAATGCTTTATTTACTTTTTTTGCTGACCTCTTTAACAAAAGAAATATTACACAATGGTCTATGAGTTTTTCTAAATAAAATGTAATGTGTTTGGGCCTCTTTTTATGTAATATAAATTATGCCAGTTCTCTTCATTTGACTGGTATGAAACTCATTAAAGGATTAGTTCACTTTCAAACAATTTTTTGCTAATAATTTACTCACTCAGGAATGTTTTCCTCAAAAACCTTCATTTCTTTTCGACTGAAGAAAGAAAGACATGGATATCTTGGATGACATGGGGGTGAGTAAATTATCAGCAAACACATTTTTTGAAAGTGAACTAATCCTTGGACCTATTTTCTTTACTTGTTATTCATCACATCATGTGCATTCATTGTTGTCATCTGCTAACCGTTAGGAACAGATTAAAAAAGGTCTATAAATTAAGTGTCATTTTTGTTACTGGTGTCATTGTTGTTAGGTCTACCACAGCAAATTGATGCAATTAAAGTTAGACAAATAAACAACTTTGTAGGATAACCAATATCCTGACAGCTGCTCAATAAAGGAACACTATTATATTAAGAGGAGATGTGAAAATTTCACAATGAAGGGTGATTGTGTGTTAAATTGGTCTTACTATAAAAGGTAATACAACTGTGACATTTATTTACTAATATAACATGATTATGTAACGCTTACTCTCTGGCTATTAACCTAATGCAATTTATGGACCAGCGTTTCAGAAGAATCAGATTCGCTACTGAGAAAGATGCCACAACAACAGTGAACACTCGTTTGCACACTCACTGTATTTTTAAATGAATGACAACAGGTGATTTACATTTGTTGATAAACAAATAAAATGAAATAAAATAAAATAAAATGTAGATATATATTTCTTCAGATCTCCATTTTTCTCTTTGGATTTCAACAAGTAAACCCCAAATAAACAATATGTAACCCAATTGGACAACAAATATTGTTTCAATTCAATTCAGAATGTTCAATTCAATTCAGAATGTTCAGTCTTTGCGAAGAGAGTTTCTTAAAAAACTGTAGAAAGCGAAAGTGTCCTTTATCTTTGGGTAATGGAAAAAAGATGTCCATCCGAGAAAAACAAAAGATGAGGAAAGGTATTCTTTTCCCTACCAGTTGCAGTTCAAATCAGTGCAAATACTTGATTTCCTCAATTGAAAGATCCAAGAACAAACTCAAGGGAGGCTCGCCAGTCCAAACCCTCATCAGAACCACTGGAAGAAGGCCGGGACAAATCCAGTATACACGGCGAATTTTGGAAGACAGAACAACAGAAAAAAAAAACCTGACCTTGAACAGACAAGGTCATGAAAGTATCATTAATATCTTCATTGTAACATACAATAAACATTTTTACTCATGACAGTAAATTAATCATACATTTTACCCATAACGTGAACATTTGTAATCACATTTCAAATAAAGAATATTTCTCTTACAAAGGCAAGGTTTGTGACTTAATGTACATAAGATGCAACATAATGTACTGATTAATATATTAACCAATTTACTGTCAGTTTAGCTGTTATTAACCAAATACAGCATTAAACAATTTTTTTTTATAGATATAAATCACTCACAGATAAATCACTCTCTTGCTTTTCCTCTTATACAACGATAACAGTCTGATTTGTAACAATTTCAAAGCAGTTCGACTTACCAAGGAGATCGTCAAACTCACAGAAAATTCCAGACTGGTACAGGTACAGCACGTCCATTAAAATCGTTCTCTTTAGCCTTTTTAATCAAAAATACACTCCATAAACACTTTAGCAACACTCTGATGCTATTTAAGTATATGAAAATCACCATACACTTTTATATTAACCAACTGAATGTTCGTTTCACTCTTATAACAATACCAACGTCACTCATAACTAAGAGAAAATAAAATTAGTGATGTTACGTCTGACACCGACGCTCCGAAGCTTGCTTCAAACTCGAACGGTCCTTCCAATGAACCACTGCTTCGGAGCTTGTATCATTACGTCACTAGTCACGTGAAAATGACGTCTGAAGCAAACTATTGGTGCGTTCAAGTCATCTCGTATAGATCGTAATTACGAGTTGAGCGCACTTGAACGCCACCACAATGTCGTAAATACCAGTGGGGAGCTCGGGATTTTCTTTAAGCCCCGATCTGTACGAGTTGGGGGCGTGTCACTGAGGAACATGGCGGAATACCACAATACTTAAAGGTATTCAGCAGTGATATTGATAGACTTTACTATTTACAGCGAAGTAAGCTAATTGCCTGCACCGAATATGATGGCATTATAATAAAACAATGTAATGTAATGATAAAGTTTGCAGTGGCTTCATAAATTAATTAAAAACATAAAAAAAATCAAAGCACACCTGATGCACATTTATTTGTTCTTCATTTTCTAGATCTAGAGTTTAAGAAATTTTCTCTATTTTTGCGTAATTAATTAATAGAAAGTACACCGCCTTCTTACTCCGACGTAAGTGACTTGAACGCACATGCCGTCAAAAACACGACTTCCCACCTCGTAAGTACGAACTTCCCAGGAGGACTTGAACGCACCAAGACTGCAGGTGTGTTCGACATCGGCTGCGGCCAAGTACAGCTCGCTGCATCCTGCGGTGGATATCCAACCCGGCCCACATCTTTGGCCCTGTCCCAAATGGCACACTCCGGACTTGTGGACTTCCTCAGAGTCCACACTTCAATGACGTCATGAGTGCAGACCTATAGGGCCCTTAGCGCGAGTCCGCGAGGGCGCATTGAGAGGTATTTTTGGGACAGACTCGATCATCACGCCGGAAACAGGAAGACAGTCTGTTTTTTTTTATTTTTTATTTTTATTGAATTTTCAAAATCACAGCTAGAGTTTGATATCAAGTTGACATTTCTTTTACATATTTTCTGATAAGTATCACCTTTGACAAGTAAAACATGAGACAACAATAATTTGAAGAAAAATACAAATGAATTTGACTTTTGTAAAAATAAATGTATGTTATTGATTTGTTTCTATTATTAGGAACATTTCATATTCATCAAACTAAGTGGAGTAACTCAAAACCCAACTTTGCTCATTTCAAAGCAGCCTTTAACATGTATTTTGAGTCTGTAAAGTTTTTTGAAAAATCGGAAGACAGTCTGGTTGTTGTTATGGACAGGAGCTGCAGGTTCGGGGAAATATGCTGACTATTGTTGTTGTGTTTATGACTCAGTAAAGCCCTGACATTCTGTTCTATTTATTTTATGAATCATAATATTATATTATTATATTATTCAGCTCGCTATTATTAGCCTATGTTATAGACATCAACCACTGGTTGATGATCATAATGTTTGTATAAACTTGTGTCTTGTCATAAAAACTGTAATGATAATTACACTTAAATATTTTCTTCTCAGAGCCATGTTAACAATTGTCCGTGAGTGAAATATCCTCCCATCTGTTGTCTGATTGGCCTTTCGCAAGGATTCCTGGGTAGTTAAAGTGCGTGGAGCCTGCTTCTATGCGGGCTTCGCGGAAGACCGCTTCAAGGGTACAAAGGGGGCGCTGCTGAGCACACTTCAGAGCGTTAAAATGCTATTGGGACGGCCTACGGACTCGTAGACTCGGCGAGCACGCGCAATTTAAGTCCACGAGACCGAAAGTCCGCATGAAGTGCGCCATTTGGGACTGGGCCCAAGTGTGATGTCAGAAGCCACGCCCATCCAAGTGTGACGTCGGAAGCCACGCCCATGTCCAACTACAGCACGTGACTCGATTTGTTGTACGCATGCGCAAAAAGGCGCTGCTTCCTGACGGATATATGTTTACGGTTGTTATCATAGTTATTTGTTTATAATAAAGATGAGGTTATTTGTGTAGAGGTGTGATGCTACAGATTATTGTTGCAGTTAAATTGTGACGCTTTGGCAGGCTTGGAATGGTCTAAATCACAATCACTCCCTTAACAGCTGTATTAGACAAGAAGACGTCACCTCTGCATTGCTCACTGGTTTTGTAAGTTAATGAAATGGTAGTACAAGTAAACAATGTACCTTAAAACTATATTTTTGTATTTCTCTTATATTTCTGTTACACAAATGGTAATCAATAATCATGGTTTTGCTATAATAAACGTATAAGGGAGCATCTATATTTAAACTAAAACGAGTTTTTGTCACTTTCTTAATTAAATGGGATCCAAACTGCACTTCTAAATAAAAAAAATAATGTAAACTTTTTTTTACATTTCCTTCTATGTGGTTATAGAAATATTGCATTTTTACAACCAAATTAAGAATCCACTTATTAGTTAATGCCTGTTATAGCAAATGACTTTGAAATCAAATAATAGAACAGCAGAATGGAATTTATGTAAACCTTAAATTAAAGAACCAATATGGTGAAACTCGAAAAATTAGAATATCGTGCAAAAGTTCATTTATTTCAGTAATTCAACTAAAAGCTGATACTAATATATAATATAGACTCATCACATGCAAAGTGAGATATTTCAAGCAATTTATGTGTTATAAATTTGATGATTATGGCTTACAGTTATGTTGAATTACTGAAATAAATGAACTTTTGCACAATATTCTAATACATAAAAAAAACAGTTAATCTCTCGCTTCCCCTTCTGTACAGGTTTTATGAGTTTATAAAATATCTTAGTCACAAATAAAAAATTGTATTTAATATTTTGTGTTAATACATCAAGTTTACACACATAGGTCTAAAATGACCCATCTATGCAAGTGTGATAACTTTTTGTTAAAATAACCAATGTCACAGTTGTTCAGAGCAACACATCCACTACTTAAAATCAATAGTACCGGTATATTCCTGCACAATCGGAGGCTTCAGCTTTAGGACCCCAGTTACAGGACCCTCGTTTTTTAGTTTGTACATACATAGTTTGAAAGACATTTAATCTCAGGAGTATTTTTATAAAATGTGTTTTTTTATTCAAAATGCATCAGAGGCATTTTGAAAAATGTATAAATTTACACAATAAATAATTAAAAATGTATATCAATCTTTAAACAACTGAAAAAGTGGAGTGAGTCTTAGTTTCTTGAATTATACTGTATATTGATTAACCTCTTTAAGTTTAACTAATTTGCTCATTATCAGGTAAAATAACGATAGAAGCACATGCAGTCACTAAATGATATCGCCAGATATCAGAAGGCAAAACTCGAGAATGATTCAAGCATGAATTTATTTATACATGTATTTATTTATATTATATGAAAGAACAAAATTATTTGTGCTGGAACAAAAGCACCAAAAAGATCCCCTTTTCCACCAGTTGCTGCAAGAATGGCTTCAACTCTGAGGAGAGAGAGAGAGAGAGAGAGAGAGAGAGAAGAAGGGAGAAGAGAGAGAGAGAGAGAGAGAGAGAGAGGAGAGGAGAGAGAGAGAGAGAGAGAGAGAGAGAGAGAGAGAGAGAGAGAGAGAGAGAGAGAGAGAGAGGAGAGAGAGAGAGAAGAGAGAGAGAGAGAGGAGAGAGAGAGAGAGAGAGAGAGAGAGAGAGAGAGAGAGAGAGAGAGAGAGAGAGAGAGAGAGAGAGAAATTTGTTTAACATGTATGAAATGTTGGAGTTGTAGAGAGAGAAAGTCAAATAGAAAATTCATGTTACTGATGTCTAATTCCAAACTCCAAATGTGTAAATCTACAAACCAAAGTTTATTTTTACTTACCGACATGGCAAACAATCACTTGCTTTCACAATTGTAGTACTCCTGAAAAGAAGTATAATATAGTTAGGAAAGACTGCTGATGTGATGGCTGGCTTGCTGTCACTGTATTTACTATGAATTAATAATAAAACTTATTCATATTACAACAGTTTATCATCACATTACATTATATCAACATGTATAACTTCTTTGCATAGCAATGACTGAACAACTTCAAACTTTTTCAATATGCAGTATTTACAACTGACAGAGTAACAATCAAATCTCATATTATTTACAAGCAGAATAAGATTTACAGGATGTAACGTCACACATAAGCACTGAAATATATTTTTCATATTTACCCTTAATCCAAATAACAACATGAAATTGGTGATATAATGCAGTTGGTATAGTAGGCTATAATAGTAATAGTATACAATTCTCAGTTGAGAATCTAACGTTTACTGATACGAAATTCACTCAGCCAAATATAACACACAACTCAGTTAAGAGACATCACAGGGGGAGTTAAATGACCAAATATGTAAGTTAAAGATAATTCATAGCTCTATTTCAACAGGTAACATCTCATTCTCATACAACTCATTCCTATTATGTTGAACAGTGTTTATACTTAAACCGCAAGTGTGTTTTGTGCATTATTTGTTTCGCAGTTACCTTCGTCTTCTCTTCTCGATGCTTCTTCCTGTTTTTAAATGTTAACGTCGTTAATGAGAATGTGTCCAATTTGGGCATGGGCGTGGTGGCTTCTGACGTCACACTTGGATGTTGCCGGGTTGGATGTCCACCGCAGGCTGCAGCGAGAGGCTACTCCAGGAGCCTGGCACAGACTCCACCCCCCTAGACCCTCCCACAACAGGTGCTGAGGCGTGGGAACTCGGTTCCCATGCGCACACACGCTCTGTTCCCACGCGCACACACGCACACACATACGTCACACAAGCACCCACACATAATGAAAGAAGAGACATGCACCCATGCGATGCGCATGCGCGGACACACACACGCACACTCATGTTCCTCCCATAGGATGACAGGTCATTGTGTGTGCTTAAAAAGGAGGACGGATTCTGTGCACAATACTTGTGATCTTTATCCAACTAGAAATGGCCACCGCTGACCCCAAAACTCCTGAAAGGAACATCAATGATGTTATGGAGGATTTAACACTGGCTCCGAGGAAAAAACATGGACCATGTTTAACTCGATTTCTCCATGAGTTGACGGATCGTGTGAAGTATACTTTTCGTCTGTCCGGGGGACGTGCGTGCACTTACGAGTTTGACAAGGAATTACGCGAGGTCAGACTCATCAATATCGATGATGATGATTGTTTTACGTCGAAAATGATTGAAGATCCGGATCTGGTATTCACAGAAAAGGATTGGATTTTATTTTACAATACTGTCTGGAGAGATTTGAAAGATGGCGGGAGCGAACCACTCTTTATTGCAGAGTGGTCTGGATTAAGTTTTGGCACAAGATACCGCCTTCTCGCGGATCACGTCAACAAACATGCAGAAGACTACATCTACATTTTATGCTCCGACTTTGTTCGAGACCCCCCGCAGTACTCTTGGCCTATCACGGAGGAGGAACATTTCAAATTTTACGATTTAAAGTTTATGTTTCAATGGAAGGATTTGCCGATATTGGAAGATATTTTTTCTAAAATCAATCAACTCTTCTCATGGGGGAATGCGTATGATAGGTACAAGAATATTAAAGTTTGTCTGTTCAATCCGGAATGGTGCACTCCAGCCAGGAGAGGCGTTCAAGTGGCTTCGCCTACATACTACAAACATTAAACGATGGTCCTGACAGACTGACTCAAACCGTTGCACTGGATTATTGGTGATGATCATACATCGAAAAGCCATCATGACGGCAGGTGATACGTCTAACGAAGTTATCGAATCAGATGAACGCTGTATGGAAATTATTGACCGATTGGAATAATAGCTAGGGTAAAAACACTACTCAGCTGTGTGTGTGACTATCAACGACATTCTGATCAGTTGTCTGAATGGGAGATATATTATCTGTCTTTGTACGTATGTAACTGGTGTTTTTAAATTGTCAAGGAATGAATATCAGAATGTTTGTAAAATGATTGATATTATGGTTGAATACATGTTGGAGAAAAATTTATTTTGATGTTTGGATGATATAAAATTAATCCTGTGTACGTTGTAACCTTATACTTTTTTCTCTTCTGAAATAAAAATATAAAATTCATCCCATGTATGTCTGTACTTTTTTTCTATTCTGAAATAAAAATATAAAATTCATCCCATGTATGTCTGTACTTTTTTCTATTCTGAAATAAAATGAATAGAAATGACTGAACGAATACATATTTAAAATCCTTACCCAATTGTATTAATTTATGTGCTATGGTGTATTATTTATCACTTTTTTATTTTTCCTTTTATAAGCGTTTTAACTCACATGCTCATTACCCCCTCCGACTGATTATTTGTTTATCTTTCTGTATCAAACATACACTTACGTTTTTACAACAGTCAAATCTAACATATTTGAAGAAAACTAATACTTTTCATAATAACGTAGTCTATTAAAATGACGTATAAGTTAAAATACAGACTTCTTAGCATTTTAAACATTTGTAAAATGTTAAAACGTTTAAAGGTAAACGCTCAATCATTTACAGAAAAGTAAAAACAACTTAAGGCTTTTTCATTACAAAAGATACATCTATCTTTCACACATTATTCGTAAAAAAAGTGTTACATTATACTTAAATCATCTTTACACATACTAGTCTACTATAAATAAACTAGTCATAACCTTTTAAGCATATCATCAATCACAAGTAGACCCAACACGCACGCACGCACACACACACACACACACACACACACACACACACACACACACACACACACACACACACACACACACACACACACCCGCACGCACGCACGCACGCACGCTCAAGCACAGACTCCTTAATGTCTGGCCCGTGCTGTGGCACATACAGGTGCTATTTTTCGCTCCTGATGAGGTGTGAGATCTAGGAATTACTTTATAACACATAGTTATCTAAAAAAAAGTTAGGAGATAGTCTTATACCGTACTGCAGTATTCGTAAAACAGTTACGATTTACATAAAATATCATTCTGTGTGAAACTGTTAAGGCTAATTCAACATCTAAATGTATAATGTATCACTCTTTTAATTTTCCTATTATAAGTGTTTTAACTCACATAACCATTAGCTACTACGTCTGATTATTTGTTGGTCTTTCCGTATCAAGCACACACTTACGTTTTTAAACCGGACAAATAGATCTAATTCATTGAAGTTACTTTACACAATTACACATCGTTTAAAAGTATTAAATGTAGTATAAAAGTTAAAATACACAGGTCTTAGCCTTTTTTAAACATTTATGAATGTTAAAGCACTAAAAGGTTGGCGGTCAGCCATTTACAGAAAAGTAAAACAAGTTAAAATACACAGGTCTTAGCCTTTTTTAAACATTTATGAATGTTAAAGCGCTAAAAGATCGGTGGTCAGCCATTTACAGAAAAATAAAACAAGTTAAGACTTTTTCATTACAAAAAAGATACATTTATCTTTCACACATTGTTCGTAAAACTGTTAATATCATAAAATATCAATCTGTACGATGGTGTTAAGTCAAATGGAGAGTTTATTCTATAGGGTTATATCAGATCGTAGTACTTTATCACACTATTTTATTTTCCATACATATATGAAAATTGCACAGAGTTTACATGCTGTTTTAAAATCACCATCATTTTAATGTTTAAAATTTAAAAACAGGGCAAGAAATTATTAATTGGAATGGAATAATGATTTATTTCGCAAGGTAGACCTAAGCTGTAACTTTTGCCGTCATGTTTAACATATTTATACTTTCTATTTAACACTTTTAAACGTCTTTAAATGTCTTCTTTATTATCCATTGTTTCTGCTAAGTTTTATGAGAATCACTTTGAATTTTCTTTTGACGAAATGTCCTATACAAGCAAACCATGCATTCACAGGTCAAAAATCATAGTTCATACCATAATAATCTAAAAAATTTAAATACATCTCCGTTTTTGTTTTTTATAACATATAATAATAAACCCCACGTTTCATGTTCATTCTCGAAACGAGCAAGCATACTTACAAGTCAAAGTAGAAAATTTAAGGTAACCGATGCACGATTGTTACTATCCGTAAAATAATTGAAAATGTTTATCGTGAGCCCCATCATGAGTGATCTCTATTAAACTTCATGTCAGTCTTACAAACATATCACGATGATGGTTCTGTCATCTATTAGATGTAAATTGTAACTGTTATGTTATTATGAAACAAATGACAATCGAATAATATCGTAGAATGTGTTTATAGCTGTATATAATTTGTACGTGCTACTGATGTGCTAATCGTAGATTCAAATGTTTGCAGCGTGCAGACACTTCTAGGCGGTTTCGGATTATTTTATTTAAGAAATGTGTAAAGCATACGTATACCATTATCATCCTGAGACAATAGACACGTTGATAACTAGACCTACAGTAGTCTACAGATAAGAAGACATAACAGAAATACAGACTCGACCAACACCAATGTTAATACAATTACATGTATTCGTGATACATAGTCCTAAAAAGATTTCATAAACTAATAACAAAACAAATTAATTACAAATAAAACAGTAAAATAATAACATTCACCAGTAAAAGCAATGAACAGTTGTCATCGTCAGAGCCACACTTTGGATGCGTTCTTTTAGAATGTGTTTTCGGATTATTTTATTTAAGGAGTGTGTAAACATGTGTATACCATAGGTATCCAGGAACAATATTGGTAACTAGATCTACAACACAGGTAAGAAAACTGCAGAAATACAATCTCAAACCACCAATGTTAATACAATTACACGTAGGTCGACTTGTAACACGTACAAATGAATTACAGTAAACAGTAAAATAATAACGATCAAGCGTAAAATAATAACGAACACATGTAAAAACAATAATGGTACCATCACATCTTTTTTAAAAACATTTTTATAGCTGTTTTTATTTTATTTTTCCCTTTCTATGTGAAATTAGTCTGAATTGTCTTTTTTAAAAACATTTTATAGCTGTTTTTATTTTATTTTTACCCCTTTCTATGTGAAATTAGTCTGAATTGTCTTTTTAAAAAACATTTTATAACTGTTTTTATTTTATTTTTACCCCTTTCTGTGTGAAATTAGTCTGAATTGACATACTGTATGAGATGTGTTATATAAATAAACTTTTTCAGCTTATGGTACAGTGGTGGTTATATTTATTTGTCAGAACGATGATTTTAAGTGCTTGATCCATACACACACACACACGCACACACACACACACGCACACACACACACACACACACACACACACACACACACACACACACACACACACACACACACAGACACAGACACACGCACGCACGCACGCACGCACGCACGCACGCACGCACGCACACACACACACACACACACACACACACACAGGACTCCAGAGAGTCTACCGTAGCATGGGGGGTCATCATGCTGATTATACTGTATGTGTTAATTTGATCTCCTTATGGTGAACGTAAGAAATATTTTATTGCTCCGGTTATCTGTAGAGTTCGAAACTACTGGTGTTGTTTCAAATCTATATATCTTCCCTGGAACAAATAATAATAATAATAATAATCAAAGTCAAAGTCAGCTTTATTGTCAATTTCTTCACATGTCAAGACATACAAGAGATCGAAATTACGTTTCCTCTATCCCACGGTGTACAGACAATATACTGTATGCCTACAGTCAATGTGCTATAATGTAATATGTAATAATGTGCTGAATCTGCTGATTGCTATTATAGAGAATTACATGATTAACTTTCAGAGTTCAAAAAGGACACAAAAGCACCATAACATTATCATAAAATTAATCCTATTATACTTATCACAATCATTAAACTGGTTGAGGTCAAGAAAACAATAGACCAGAAAACTGATTTTCTTAGCAGAGATATAATGGGGAAAAAACAACAATATTGAAATGCACAATAATAAACCCAAAGCATATTAACATACCATAAACCAATAATCCAGATGACTCAAAAACATATATATATATAAATACAAAATGAATAGTCATGATATGAGTGTGTAATGTCTGATGTAATGAATGGTGATACTTCTACGCCACAGTCCATCGGTGGAAGAAGATCCTCTAGACGATGTAGATGTACATAGTTCTTCAACCTTGATAACAGTCCAGAACAAACTCAATATTACACACAGCAACTCCAGACTCAAGCAGAAAACAGTTCTTATCCTCGATCAATATCCTGCCAGGACGACCCAAGGCAATGAGATATAATGCAGATCAATTAGTCCTTTCTATTCCCAACATGTACCATACAGTAGCAAATGCACCACTGGTAAAACTAAAGAGGGACATTTTTTGTAAATGTTTGACCAGATTTGTGCTTTGGCTTCTGCTTTACTTAAGTTGACTTACTGATATTGTACTAAATGTACCAAGGCAACTTCTCATTCAAGCAAGGGAGATCAAAAACTGACTACAATGTGCTCACAAAAAAAGAAAAAAACTCATCTCACAAAAATACGATTTATTGACAAATAAACCAATACAACAATAATATATATAATCAAAGAAAATACATTGTAGAACAAGAAATCCTTCCCTCCCCAATGATGTTAATAACCAGCCAACCCTCTATAAACCCCAATACAATCACAACTTTGTCACACAGAACAATTCAAAATAATGCAAAAGAATAAATTACACAAATAACCCCAAAATCATTACATAAAAGTATAACAAACTCAAATATACTCGAAACCAAAAAGGAATTCCACTGCAAACTTAAGTCTCATGCAAATCAAGTTCATGTGTTCTAAAGCATCAATTTAACAGAGGGTACAAAAGTTGGCTGGCAACACGAGGCTGGGAAGAGATGTATACACAAAAAAGTAGAAGAAAAAAAAAGAGGAAAAAAATTTCCCCGCTAGCCAGTCTGATTCACAACATCCATAACTCCTTGCGCTGGAGGCATACACAATTGACAATACACAAAAATAACCACAAACCGTATTTTGTTTACTTTAATCTCATTAGAAAAATAAAATCAAGACACTTACAAGCACTGTATAAAAACCTCACATTACCTGCGACACAACCACAAACCCTGGACTAACTTCCAAGATAGGAACGGGCCTGACCAAATGACCTACAAATACTGTACACAATGTTTGTAAAACTAATTAGTAAAACAAGGCTTCAAAAAATAGGAAACAAAACAATCACTATTTGTTTAGCCTACCTGCTCATCAGACCAATCATGCACATGTCACCGGACAGCACGATGTTTGTGTCTGCATTTAAAACATCTAATTCAGTGAAAAAAAGCTTTGTAAACATAAAACAAAACAGTCAATATTCGCTTGGCCTAACTTACCTGCTCAACCAGACCGTGTCTGTGCACCAACACACAAAGAAGTGCTACCAACCAGCACAACTCCAAAAGATAGGCCTATTTCACAAAAATGGCCGCCAAGACCGGAAGTAGGGTAAACTCTTTTCCGGTGAAAGCGCCAGCAGTTGCAGTCGGAGGACAAATGCGGAGACTAAAAGCGGTCCGTCCTGTTGCGTACTAGGGGTGGAGCCGAACCCGAATACGGTATTCGGAAAGGCACAAATAACGTGTTTTTTACGAATAATTATTTCGAACAAATACTTAAAAAAATATTTGTATTCGGGAACAAGAAAAACTTTATATCAAAAAGATGCGTTTTCTCACGAGACCGCATGCCCGGATGAGCGAGTTAGAGTGAGTGAGTGACGTTCAGGTGACTGACAGCTGCACACAGCAACAGGGCTCGGCTGCAGCGAAAAAACACTTAACTGCTTCACTATTTTTGTTGAATAGATTTGTGTACCTTAACTGGGTTCCGGAGGCAGTTTATAACTTTCGGGAAGCGGAGTTTGATCGGGAGATTATTCCATTACGCTGCATTATTGACGTCTGCAGTCGGATGCTCTCATGTTCGCTCTGTGTACGTAGCTCTGTTAGCTCGTAATTTAGACAATGAATAGGCAGTTGACAGAGTAACGTTAACGTTTGGTTTTAAAAGGTTAAAAAAATGCTTGTGTAGGTGTGTCGAATTGTATACACTTGTGGGAGTTATAGCACGCAGACATCCCAAGTCTCCCGGAAGTTCAGGGAATCTCCCGCATATTGATAGCGGCTCCCTGATGCCCGCAAATTAGTTCAAATCTCCCGTAAATCTAGAGCGCGCATGCAAGACAGAACTGCTTCAAAACCGTGTAGCGCGCGCACGGCAGTAGGGAGAGAGCGAGAGACCTTGCGTGTGTGCGTCATGAAAGCTAGTCTTCCGCCCCCCCCCCCCTCCCCCCCTCCCCCCCTCCCCCTACATTTTACCCGAATACAAATACGAATACAAATACTTTTCCCCCCTCAACAAATACAGATACAGATACAAATACCGGCTGCTTTGCACATCCCTATTGCGTACCTTTTTATGTTTCAACCCAAAGAAGAAACAACCCTATTTATCTCTTCACAGCTTTCCGTGTTTTCATGGAACGACTGTTGAGACGTTAAATCACGCAATTGAGTGTTGATGCTGGGGTTCGGGAGTGATGCCCTGACAAAACATGTTTATATTGCACTTTATTGTTATCCGATTTGCACATCATGCACTTTTATTTATTATTATTAACTGTTGGCAATTTAGAATTGTTTGTAGAAGTTGTTTTCTGTAACTTTCTTTCCCTTTTTTCCTGGGTGCGCTTTGCCAGGCCTGCTGTTTACTTGTGCAAGCAAGGGCAGCCGGAACATTTATTAAACGTGTAGAATACTTTCCAAACCGTTATATATAGTATTATAAATTCAGACGTTTGTGATATACAAAAATAAACATATTAGAATAACTTTTAAAGTTGTGTAAACACGGAGCAGTTTTTCCCGTGCGTGGGACTGGAAAACCCGGAGTGGATCAAGAGCGGAGTGATGACAGCACTCTTAGAGTGCAGAGAAGAACGGGCTTTTGCTCCACTCCAGGCTTTATCACATCCCCCTACATTTACATTTACATTTATTCATTTAGCAGACGCTTTTATCCAAAGCGACTTACAAATGAGAACCACAGAATCAGTTAAACTAACAGCAGGACAACAAAATGTAAGTGCTATAACCTTTCACAGTTTAATCCAACGTAGAACCTGTAATATATATATATATTTTATATATATAATAGAAAGGAAGAGAAAGTGTTAGTATTACTGGAACAAGTGCTGCCGAAAGAGATGCGTCTTCAACCGTTTCTTGAAAATGGCTACGGACTCAGCAGCTCTGGTTGAGTTGGGTAGGTCATTCCACCAGCAAGGAACAGTCATGGTAAAGGTATGGGACATAAGTCTGAAGTAATGAGTTTAGGTAAAAGGGAGCAGAGCCAGTGGTTGTTCTGTAAGCAAGCGTAAGTGTCTTGAATTTGACACTGCAGAGGTTTGACAGTGCAAGCTGGAAGACCAGCCAGGAGAGCATTGCAATAGTCCAGTCTGGATAGAACAAGCGCTTGAACAAGGAGTTGTGTAGCATGCTCTGATTGGAAGCGCCTGATCTTCCTAATGTTGTACAAAGCAAATCTGCAGGACCAGGCAGTTCTAGTAATGTGGTCTGTGAAGTTCAATTGATCATCAATAACAACTCCAAGGTTCCTGGCTGACCGTGATGGAGTTATGGATGACGGGCCTAGTTGAATAGTGAAGTTGTGACAAAGTGTTGGATTGGCCGGGATCACAAGTAGCTCTGTCTTCGCAAGGTTAAGTTGAAGATGGTGGTCTTTCATCCAGTCAGAGATGTCTGTCAGGCATGCTGAGATGCGAGCAGCTACCGTCGGATCATCAGGCTGGAATGAGAGGTAGAGTTGTGTGTCATCAGCGTAGCAGTGATAGGAAAAGCCATGTTTCTGAATCACAGTTCCTAGTGATGTCTGTGATCCTGTATGTACTTATTAACTTGGTACTTAATCATACCATCTCCTCCCATTCCCGTTTCTTATCTAATATTCCTAAATCAATTTTAATCTCAGAAATAATCCATTTCAGAACCTCTCCCCATACAGGTGACACACTACATTCAATATTTGCAATCTGATATTTCTCTGCTAACTGATTTATCTTCCATCCATATCCTCTCTCGTTACTACTTAAGTATTCCCAACAATTATTTGAAGGTGCAATGTGTAAAAATTTTGAGTATCTATTAACAGAAATGCAATATGACATCCATAACTATGTTTTCAGTGGTGTTTAAAGAACTTACTTAATAAACCGTAATGTTTTTATTACCTTAGAATAAAGCATTTATATCTCCATAACCGCGGGAATCCCCTTCTATGAAGGTCGACATATTGTGACGTCATCTTTCTACCGTAGCCGACAGCGAACACACAGCGCTACGGAGCGCGTTTCGTCACTACCTTGAAAGAGAAGCCGCAGAAAGCTAGAAGAAGCTAGCCATAAACACCGTGAGTAGTGACTTTTCCCTTGTCAGTGGTGTAAAATATGTAGTTGGATTGTTTCATGTAACTTAGTTCTTCACCCGTCGATCTTTTTTAGTCGATCGCAAAGAGTTTTCAAAATCAGAGAAAAAAACCCTATTGTGTGTAACGTTAGTAAATGGTGTCTAACGGCCGTTTCACACCGCAAGCGTGAGCGGCGCTTGAGCAGCGCGTCGACGTAACTACACCGTCACTGCAGCTGCAGACGCGCAAGAGTATTCACACTGGAAGCGTTTGTACAGTGTCACAGCAGCGGCTCCAAAGCTACATATACAAGCGAGCAATTCTTTACAAAGACCACTATACATTTGTTTTTAGCAGTTGGTCATTTACAAAATTGATAGTCTTGAAAGTTTGTTATGGGGAGGTGTACAACATTTGCATATATATATATATGGCCGGTAGGTGAAGCGAGTTTACCCGCCACAACACAAAATCACCCGCATTTGGCTGGTGGCGGGTGCTAATTTACATCCCTGATATATATATATATATATATATATATATATATATATATATATATATATATATATATATATTATATATATATATATATATTGTCACATTCACGTTCACTTCATCATCTGTTTTCACTACATTTCCCAGCATTCCCCTGGATCCTCACCTGCACTCGATTCCCTCATCACCACACCTGATCTCCATCACGTCATCTCATCACCAGCACGGCCTATATAACACTCACTCTCCCTGCAGTCACGGTCTGATCTCGTCAATACTTGACACACAGACTCATCCATGCTTTACCAAAGCCTTACCTGCTACTTACCTGCTACTCACCTGTTCCTGTTGGATTATCTTCTTCATCGTCTGCCGTCTTCAGTTCCCAGCCATCCAACTGCAACCCTTTCCAGTGATCATCCTCCATCATCTGAAAGAGAGACTCTGGTTATTCCTGTGGCTAAGTTCATCCAATTATCATCTGTTAATATACTCACCATAACTCCGTCTGCTTCTGCTGTTCCTAAAATAAACACTATTTCACTTACCGACTGTCTGTCTCCTGTATCAACCGTGACATATATATATATATAATGGTAAACAACAAAACAACACAGAAAACAGCCCCAATCTTGTCGTTTCAGTAATACTTTCGATATGTTTACAAAGACTGCAAAGTCCGCGGATAAAAACAAGCAAATAAAACACACACTCTTGTTTGATTTGTGCCAGTGTATATGTAGCTGTCTGTGTATTACATAAACTAAAAGAAAGTTTATATAGAATATTTTCTGGCTAGTTTACTTTACTTTTTTATAATACACCATACTTTCACACAAACTGAATGCAAAACAAATTTAAATGGGTAGCCTAATCTTCTATAAATATTTTTGAGTCTTCATTTTCTTTTTTTGCCTACTCCAGTTATTGTTTAAACTCACTAAACATTATTCTGTGCATTTCGGGCACTTTTTGTGTGAAATCATATTTTTTTTTTGTCCATCAAAAGTGAGCTTTCACTTTAATTGAACGTCAGCAGCGCAGCAAAAATAGACCTGGCGCCGAAACCCCCGCTTCACACTGCTCACGCGCCGCTCCTGCTTGACGCTCACGCTCCCGGTGTGAATGCACTCATTGATTAACATGCACGCCGAAAAAAATACGCGCTGCTCACGCGCCCGCTCACGCATATGGTGTGTAACGGGTGTAGGGGATGCGGAGGCGCGCACGCGATGTTACAATCATGCCATTTTTGCCCCTCGCACCTTTGGGCTCATGCGGACGCCTCGAGTTTAAACAAGGCTTTACGCTTTAACCAGCTCAGCCACAGTAACAGCTCATATTAGCCAGCTAATCTTTTACTACCCTGTTAGAAAAAATATATAGTTGCATATAGTTTCATGTGTTTCTTCTCCCTCGCTGTATTAT
Organism: Chrosomus eos; assembly: GCA_036326025.1. Lineage (NCBI taxonomy): Eukaryota > Metazoa > Chordata > Actinopteri > Cypriniformes > Leuciscidae > Chrosomus > Chrosomus eos. The sequence continues at coordinate 90,844 of JAZAVI010000085.1, read as the reverse complement.
GGGTTTGCTATGTGGAGGGAAATGTGTTGGTTACGTTTGTGAGACAATCAGCTGATTACTATTATTATATTATATATTAAGACCCTTGATCCTCACCTGACTATGGCTTTGTAAACTTTATCCATGATGTGGTTTATAATGGACTGTGGTACAGAAACAGTGACAATGTTACACACTCTTGGCTTACTCTGGCTAGTCTCTGCTGTCTCAGACGACGATATGTTTGTTCAGTTTCAGGCACCGTAGCTTCTTCTAAAGGGAAGGATGAGCAGTGGGCTGATCCCGTAGTGCAACTCGCAACCCAACCGCTAGATGTCGCTAAAAACACACACTGCACCTTTAAGACATCTTTAGCTATATTTTCTCCAGTATAACTTTTCAAAGATGTCCAAAATACCAAAGACAATTTCTCTCTCCTTAATTTCAATGGCATTTCATTTGCTTCTACTAATAATGCATTGACCGGTGTTGTTTTAATTGCTCCTAAACATATTCTAAGGGCTCTATATTGTATTCTATCTAGACTTCTTAATGGTGATTCTGAAGCTGACCCATAAATCATGCATCCATAATCAATAGTTGATCTGATCTGTTGAATAGTTGATCTGTTTCCTATACAATACTAATGCACTATCCTTAAAATCTTTTTTCCTACTAAATACCATATAACATGATTTACTAGCTGACATTTTAAAACTCCATTCTTTACTTCATTCTTCCACCTTTTTAATAGCTGTTTGCATACCTGAAATCACTTGCTTTGTATTTTTTTCCTCTCTTCCAAATAGCCCCATCATCAGCATACAATACACATCCCCCATACCATATCCTAAATTGTCAAAAATATCATTAATCATAATATTAAGAAGAATTGGACTTATAACTCCCTTGAGGAATACCATTTTCTGCCTTATAAATTAATGACTGACACACTCCCACTTGAACTACAAATGTTCTTTCATACAAAAACTGAGATAACCAATTATACATATTTCCATCTATTCCTATCCTTAATGCTTTAATTAACAACCCTTCTCTCCATACCGTGTCATACGCTTTTTCTATATCAAAATGCACTACTGCCATAATTTCTTTCATAGCTATTGTCTTCTCTACTTCATTACTGACCTTGACTAATGCATCCATGGTTGATCTTTTACCTCTAAATCCACATTGATACTTACTAAATTTACCCTTTTTTGTAGATCATGTGTTAGTCTATGAACTATAATCTTTTCCATTAATTTACATACGTTTGTCATTATCTATAAAACTATAATCTTTTCCATTAATTTACATAAGTCAGAGCAATTGGACGATAACTTCCTGGGTCTGTTGATTTTTTTTTTTTTCCTGGCTTTATAATAGGGCTTTCCTATTGTAGTTCTGACACGCCCACCAAACAAGAGGAAACGCATCTCAAACCCCGTTGCACGCCGTTTCCAGGAAACATGGCGTTCAACCCGGAAACCGTAGCAAAACGTTGCGCACCGTTGTGATCTTGAACGTGCCCCAGGGGCCTGTTTCAGAAAGCAGGTTAAGTGAAAACTCTGAGTATGTTAACCCTGAAATGAGGGAAACTCTGGGTTTTCCGTTTCAGAAAGGGAGGTAAGTCAAACCTGAGAAAGCAGAGTAAGTCAAGCCCGTTTCTGAAAGAGAGGTAACTTATACTCAGAGTCAGTTACCATGGTAAGTTACTCTGTGAACCTAACCTGGTCGGGAGCAGGTTTTCTTCAGTAAACCCAGAGTTTCTTGCGGTCTCCTCCCCTTTTTTAAAGAGGAAGTGGTGTTCAAACACCAACAATAATACTAAAATGTATTTAAACATTCTTTAAGGAATATATATTGTTTGTCCTGGTTTAATTGACTAAATCTGTTTTGCAGCACTTTTCCAAAAAAATAAAAGGATTAAAACGTTTGCTAAACCTTTACTTGATTACCACGGTTTTTGATAATATATTTGTATTAAATCATTAAAAAAAATCGGAATAAACATTTCATAGAACTCAATTATTTTTAAACATATTAATAAGTTATTAATGATAAAAAATAAGTTGTTAATCTAATTCATAATCAAATATTGAAATTAGTTGATTAGATATGTTTTATTGAACAAATGTTTAATTTATTTAACTGTCATTTTAACTGATGATAATAATAACCGTAATTTAATAATGCAGTTTATATATTTAATAATTGTTTAATACCATAAACCGTGATATTTTCTGAGACGGTTATCATACTGTGAAACTCTCATACGTTACAGCCCTGCATGAGAGAGTCCCCCCCCCCCACCCCCCAACCCTACATGAGAGAGTCCCCCCACCACACCCCCCAACCCTACATGAGAGAGTCCCCCCACCACACCCCCCAACCCTACATGAGAGAGTCCCCCCACCTCACCCCCCAACCCTACATGAGAGAGTCCCCCCACCACACCCCCCAACCCTACATGAGAGAGTCCCCCCACCACACCCCCCAACCCTACATGAGAGAGTCCCCCCACCTCACCCCCCAACCCTACATGGGAGAGTCCCCCCACCACACCCCCCAACCCTACATGAGAGAGTCCCCCCACCACACCCCCAACCCTACATGAGAGAGTCCCCCCACCACACCCCCCAACCCTACATGAGAGTCCCCCACCACACCCCCCAACCCTACATGAGAGAGTCCCCCCACCACACCCCCCAACCCTACATGAGAGTCCCCCCACCACACCCCCCAACCCTACATGAGAGAGTCCCCCCACCACACCCCCCAACCCTACATGAGAGAGTCCCCCACCCCCCAACCCTACATGAGAGAGTCCCCCCACCCCCCAACCCTACATGAGAGAGTCCCCCCACCCCCCGACCACCCTACATGAGAGAGTCCCCCACCCCCCAACCCTACATGAGAGAGTCCCCACCCCCCCCTACATGAGAGAGTCCCCACCCCCCAACCCTACATGAGAGAGTCCCCCACCCCCCAACCCTACATGAGAGAGTCCCCCACCCCCCAACCCTACATGAGAGAGTCCCCCCACCCCCCAACCCTACATGAGAGAGTCCCCACCACCCCCCAACCCTACATGAGAGAGTCCCCCACCACCCCCCAACCCTACATGAGAGAGTCCCCCCACCACACCCCCCAACCCTACATGAGAGAGTCCCCCCACCACACCCCCCAACCCTACATGAGAGAGTCCCCCCACCACACCCCCCAACCCTACATGGGAGAGTTCCCCCACCACACCCCCCAACCCTACATGAGAGAGTCCCCCCACCTCACCCCCCAACCCTACATGAGAGAGTCCCCCCACCACACCCCCGCTGTTAAACAAGTTACTCAGCAACTTTTACTCACATAAATTAGCTACTTTTTACTTTTACTTCAGTAGATTTTTAGACTGGTATTTTTACTTGTACTTAAGTAAAAATGTATCAAAGTAATAGTAGCCTACTTTAGGTTGAATAACATTCTTCCAGTATCACCTCTGATATTATAACAGTTGGGTAAGTTACTCTAAAATAGTTATGAATTACTAACTACAAATGACATCTTCAACAGTGTAATTAGATTAATGTAATAATTTCTATCTTTAGAAAGTATTGGTCTACATATTACTAATTACTAAATCCTATATCAACCTCAACCACTTGAACAATACAAGGAGAGACAATAAACTGCACTTTTAATGCTTTCAAATTAACAATATACAATTGCATGAATTATTCTTGAATTGACCAAAGTGTGTAGAGGGAGAAGGTTACATAAAAAATATACCTTTTAACAATGTATGTTAAATCCACTATTGTTTTATACTGAATTGTTCTATAGTTTATGCAGTAGCCTATTTAATGTATTGCATCATATTTTATTTTAAATTATGGAAGAATTAAGAGTAATTCCTTTAATTAAATTACAATATTTAGATTACTTGGTAATTAATTACACCCAACACCACTTTTTGTCTGGCGCTGTTGCCATGGTGACTCATAATATCTGTGCTCCATTGATAATGGCTTTTTATAGTTGTGGTGCACACGCCTAACTCAGAGTCAGTCAACTCAGAGTTGATTGAACCAACTCATTTCAGCTGTTCTGTAACCGAAAACTCAGAGTTTCCCATCTCAGGGTAAGTCAACTCAGAGTTCAAGTTTTAACTCAGAGTTGGTTGAACCTCCTTTTTGAAACAGGCCCCAGGTGGCGTCGGCGGTTTGGCAACACAGGGGCACGTTCAAGATCACAACGGTGCGCAACGTTTTGCTTCGGTTTTCTCGTTTTCTCTTGTTTGGTGGGCGTGTCAGAACTGCAGTCCAATCAGCATTAACATGTACATAAAGCACACGGTATTAAAGTAAACTCGCACAATGGAAGTAATTTGCAAATATGTACGATACGCAACAACTGAGGATATTAGAAGACATGTTTGTCGGAAGCATTATTGTAAAAATATAGGGTCAACATAGTTGTTTATATTTTTAGCTTCATTGCAAGTGTATGACCTTTGGTATAGAAATAAACAATGCATGTAAAGTGCTTTTCCTAAAAATGAGAAAGATACAATACTGACTTCATCATGCTCCGAAAATTCTTCACAAAGAACACAAAAAGCCTTCTCAGCTGCCGTAGTTGCAACTCTTGCGTCATCACAACAGTGCGTTCAACGCGTCACCGTTTCTGTTTAAAAAACATTCTGCAACGTTTTGTCGGCGCTGAACGCAGCCCTGCTCTATCCTTCTTCTTCTTTTCGTTTCATGGCCGTTCACTCCTTTGAAGTATTACCACCACCTACTGTACACCTTACGCATATGATTAATGGATCTGATTAGGAAGGAAAAAAAAAAAAAAAAAAAAAAAAAAAAAACGTACCATCCCATAGTATTAGAGCTCGTGTATCAGCTGACGCTGCGTGTTTATCCTTCTTCTTCTATAGGCCTACCTGTATTTAAACTCAGCATAAAGGAACAATAGTGCCCACTAATGGTGGGTAGTAGAACAGCACCATCAGTAACATTTAACTGTTACACAAGTACTGAGCAGAACCCAACATTACTGTTCAGAGACAAACACTGTTTATAGAAACAAAACCTTTAACCTCTCCAATATTTATTGACAGTTGTCAGATATCTCTGATCACTAATGTTATGAAGAAAGAAAAAAACGAATGACACAGAATGATTCACAGAGACGCACCCCTGCTAAACAATACGACTGTCGCTGTCAAAACTGCACTTTATACGTGACCAGAAAAATACATTAAAGCTTAGAAATGTTCAGACTGTCCAGTTATTTCATAACAGACACACAGGATTATTTTACTGAATATGACAGAGGAAAATAAACTCCAGATGTTGAAAGAAATCACTCATCAAACACAAAGGAACAGGTTTACTAGTCATTACCTTTACTAATAAAGTGAGATTATACAGAATCTACAAGAATTTAAACACTTTTAAATAATGATGTACATATTGTATAATCCACATTTCTGTGATGTATTGGAAAGCAAAAGAACATGCAGACTGGATATGAATATCAACATTTAATTATTTTTTTACTAATAATTATAAACATTGTTGATAGTTCATATTCAGATCTATAATGCTAATCTAAAATCCATATTTCAGCACTTATTCTCTTCTGAACTGTTGCAGACAAATACTGAATGAATTGTGTAACACATGTGAACTCTGAATCTGTTGTTGTTCTCCTGCAGATCTAAAGCCGAAGCCTGAACTCACATCAGATCCTGCAGGAGCTGCACTGACTGGAAACACAGTGACTTTGACCTGTCGCATGGATCCGTCCACTGGAGACTGGGACTCTTACTGGTACAAACACACACTGAACCCTGAGACAGAGAAGAAGAAAACACACTCCTACAGCCTGAAGATTGATTCAGTGTCTGATGGAGGCCAGTACTGGTGTAGAGCTGGAAGAGGGAAACCAGTCTATTGCACACAATACAGTGATGCACTGTGGGTAAATGTTACAGGTGAGAGAGACTGTAGTGTGTGATGCAACAAATACAGATCAGAGACAATATCTACACAACTTCTGAAACTATAAATGCAATAATCTGTGTTTGTACAGTGAGTCCTAAAGCTGTGCTGACGGTACGACCTGATGAACGAGTGTTTAGAGGAGAAACAGTCACTCTCAGATGTGATATAAAGTGGGGAGGAGACACTGAGTGGACATACAGATGGGAAATAGAGGGAATCAACAACCGATATAAAAACTCTGTCAGCCGAACCTCAACACAAGAGTTGAACATCAGCAGTGTTGATCTCTTTCACAGCGGTAAATACACCTGTACAGGACAGATACACACTCACAGCTCTCAGCGCAGTGATGCTGTTACACTGACTGTATCAGGTGAGTTTGTGTTTGTTGTGATCAGCTTCTCCATCAGTTTCTCTACGGCTCTGTAACTCATGATGTTTTGTTCAGCTGAAGCTCAGGCATCAGTGCGAGTGTCTCAGTCACAGCCGTGGCTGACTGAAGGAGAATCAGTGACTCTGATCTGTGAGGTTTCAGGCTCCTCTACAGGCTGGACGTTCAGCTGGTTCAGAGATCATGATCATCTGTCAGACAGCAGCAGAGGAGCTGGAGGATCTTACACTCTCAGTCCTGCTGCTCTACAGCACACAGGAGTTTATACGTGCAGAGCAGAGAGAGGACGACCAGCCTATCACACACACAACAGCAGCTCACACACACTGTGGATCACTGGTGAGGGTTTATGCTTGTGCTCATCCGGATCTGTGTTTCACTGCAGTCTCTGTGCTGTCAGTTTTGATGGAGATTTTCCTCTTTTCAGGTGTTTCTGCTTCAGTGTCTCTGGTCATCAATCCCAGCAGAAGTCAACACTTCTCCTCTGACTCTCTCTCTCTGAGCTGTGAGGATCAGAGTAACTCTGCTGGATGGACAGTGAGAAGATACACAGACAAAGACACACAAACTTGTGCAAAACAAACAGGATCTCGATGTGTAATCGACTCTCTCAGCACATCTGACACTGGAGTGTACTGGTGTGAGTCTGAATCTGGAGAGAAACGGCGTCCTCGAAACATCACTGTACATGGTGAGGCCGGTTTAAAGTCATGACATTTGCACTTATTCTAATCTAAATTCTTAGAAAAAGTCTACATTAATTTTCCTGTTCTTTACAACTGATCCCAGACTGACCTCTGTACAGTCTGAGGTGTTTTTTTTCTTCTTTTTCAGACGTATCTATTATTGTGATGTTAGATGTATCTGCCCTTACATTCTACTTAAAAATAAAGAAAGATTTGACTGGACTCGTCTCACATTCATAGGACAGTCTCTTCCCATATAAATTTGCAGATTAAGCTGCAAAATGGACCTGATTTTAGATCAGTGGTTAAAAATCTGATACACATTAACAAACTCTCATGGAAATTTGTAACTATTTTACATTTTGGCAAATTGGCTAATGTGGCTATCAAACAATCCGCCTTGGAAATAGTAAAGAGAGAATGCCATCGCGAGAAGTGCCCATGTGACAGTGAATAACCAATAAGAAATAATGGTTAATGGAATGGTTTACTCTTTTTAAAATAGTTGCGTTTTCTCATGAGATCGGGTTAGACTACACAACACTAGTATAAAAAAGTAAAATAATATCAGTAAATTTCTTATGATTTGTTTTGCTATATTCTTACAGTATTTACAGTAATAAACACACATATCTTGTGTTTGTAGACGGTGAGGTGATTCTGGAGAGTTCTGTTGATCCTGTGATTGAGAGAGAGACTCTGACTCTACACTGTTTACATCGATCTACAAACTCCCCGATCCTCAGCGCTGATTTCTATAAAGACGGATCACTGATCCAGAATCAGACGACAGGAGAGATGAGCATCACTACTGTCTCAAAGTCACATGAGGGTTTCTACTACTGTAAAACAGAGAGAGGACAGTCTCTCCACAGCTGGATCTCAGTCAGAGGTTATTTTATTCACGAGCATCTGATGAGATACGCCACACTATTAATATATATGAGACTCTGTCTGTTATTTCTGCTGGAGGACAATCAGTTATTGACAAATACAAAGTTTTGTCATGAAACTCTAGATGGCGCTGGCGGAGAGGTCTTTAACTCAATCATTCTGCAATCACATCATTCTCTATAGGGCAGAGCTGATTGGTTCCTGCTGTATCAGTAGCCAATGAGCTCGCACGCTTTCAGAAACCCTCCACCTTCCCCAGCTCCACCTGTATAGATCTGCTACAAGTAATTCATGTATTTTGTACAGCAGCAGCATGTCTCACAGCAGTGTAAGATCTATTCCTTTAACACCAAACATATCAACATTGTCATATACATTACCATGCCAAACACAGAGAGTTCATGACAGAAATGTGTTTATTGTTTCACATAACTCACATGAACTACAGTGTCTATCAAATCAAATCAAAATATACTAAATATTGTGCTGTTATTGTGACCAATCACAATTGAAATCATCAACACCTCATAACCAACAGCTTAGTTTAATGAAATGAAGAGTGTTGTAATAATTAAAGATAATCAACAACATTAAAATAAATGTAAAAAAAAAAAAAAAATCTGCCAGAATCTGAATATCCATAATTGAATTATTAGTCATTCTACTGGGCCTTTAATAGATAGCAATGTTGCCGAATAATGTTCTTGTGTTTCTGTTTTTCAGTGTCACGTTCAGCTCAGATTTCTGTCTTCAAAATCCTCAGTTTTCTTCTGGCAGCTTCTCCGTATCTGCTAGCGACAGTCGTGCTGCTTTTCAAATGTTACAGAGCGAGAGGTAAAACTTCTGTCTGATCTCTCTCTCTCTCTCTCTCTCTCTCTCTCTCTCTCTCTCTCTCTCTCTCTCTCTCTCTCTCTCTCTCTCTCTCTCTCTCTCTCTCTCTCTCTCACACACACTCTTTAGTTTGGTGTGATCACTCACACTGCATTTGCTTAGCTTAGTGTCTTTCTCTCTTTATGCTCTTTCACACAGCTCAGGTATTCTGCTGGTTCATAAACTCTTTCCAGGTATAAATAAAGTTCCATCTTCTACTGTAATTTAGCAGCATCTTTCCATTAGGCAATGCAATTTTGCTTTTGTAATTTAACAATTTGGTTGGGCCAGACTGTGCTGGTTTGGCTGTATTTCACTGGATCTTCAGTCTGGTATGAGCTCGACTCACTGTGTTTTAGGACGCTTATTAATAAGGTTTATTGTCCTAATTCAGCTCTGCCGGATGCCTAACTTAATAATGTAGAAGACGCTCAAACTTAATAATGTAGAAGACGCTCATTGCTTTTGCTGTCAATTCATTCACCGTCAGATTAAAGTTCCCTGTTGAACTCAGTTTTTAACAATATATCTGTTGTTTTTGCTAGGTTCATTTTAAGGGCTCACATTTGAATCAATGTCCCTATGAGGTTGTAGCCCCTCTTTTGTTTTTGACAGAATGACTAAATCATCTGCAAAGAGGAGACTTTTAATTTCTGATTCAGTCAGGGTTGAGTCGGGCCAGTCATATTATTTAATGCTTTGTCTAATTTGTTTATATAAATGTTAAATAGACTGGGACTTAATGGGAAACCTTGACTGACTCCTTGTTTTTGAGAGAACAATTCTTTGTTTGTTCCCTGTTTTTACAGCACAGTATTGCTTACATGATGCTGAACTCAAAGTCAACTAAGCAAGCAATGAACACGTGTGAATGTGTGTGAATGTGCTCAGATGTTCTGTGCTCGGGCAGAAATATAATGTGACTTTTCTGCAGGGTTTTGAGAAAATTCTGCAATCGTATATTAATAATCAAGCAGAATATTTATTATTATTATTATATTATTTAAAGACGGGTAATCAGCCCTTGATTCCAGGTGTCAGGGAATTATATATAACATACAAAACAATGTTGAAAAATTTTATTTGTGTGGTTTTGAATTTGTCATTGGTGTATATGATAATCTTGTTTAATATTCCATCCTGCATTGTTGGGTTTTAATGTAGTCTATGGAAAATCTCTCTTTTTCTATGGAAAATCTCTCTTTTTCTATGGAAAATCTCTCTTTTTTTTCTTTTAGGATTTCTAATTGGGTTATTTCATTACACACACACACACACACACACACACACACACACACACACACACACACACACACACACACACACACACACACACACACACACACACACACACACACACACACACACACACACACACACACACACACACAAAACACACACTTATTTTCCCTGTTTCCTCTCTCTCTGATTTGTAAATAAATGTTTTTGTGTGTATTTCAGTTTCATCTGCTGAAGACCAAAGTCAGTTCACCGTAACAGAATAAACTTCAATCTGATATTAACATGTTTTAAAAGGTTCAGGATATTAATTTTACATACTTTATTTCTCTCAACATAATTGATTTACCTTATATTATTTGTCATTAAGTATGAGAAATATTATTTTAGTGTGTTCATGCTTCTATGGTCCATATTATTGTTATTATTATTTAGATGTGTCATAACTTTAAAATAACAAGATTCAATAAACTTATCATATCTTTGTGATGTTTGTTCTTCCAATAGTTAAAGCTTGAAGTTTTGTTTGTTTTGGTGTTGTCTGTTCTGATTCGCTTGTTTGATTGTAAACATTCAGACCAAAGTTTTATGTATCATTCTCTGTATAAATAAATAACAGTTGCAATTCATGTAAATATGCAAAAAAGTGTAATAAATGACTTTGTCTATCTCACATTTAGTATGTCAGTTTAATGGCATTTTGTTTTAATAGACTGAAAGTTGTCCTTTAGATGCTCAGGGCCACAAAACTGTTAAAACTATATGCATTTGACAGCATGCCAGGCCTAACAATGAAAAATGTTCTTTACATTGATTCTATAAAGCACAGATGTTTCTGCTCACAAACATGATTATTTTGAATTTCATTTTAGTAAAACTGAGACAAAGACATCAAACATCTTGACGTTTATTGAATGTGAGGAACAGCAGATACTTTGACATTTTAACAGAACAAGGGTCCGGTCTTCTTACGTCGCTAGCTCAGTTAGCTGGATTTGGTGGTTGATGATTTGGCATGATCTGGATTGTTTGGTTCTTCGACACTCATTCTGGACTTGTTGTCATAGCAACATGTGCGTAACCTTAAACCTGCTCGCGAGCAGCTTATTTCATGTAAACCAGATTAGATTGCGGCTTTGTTAGCGGAGGTGATACGGGAAGTCCTTAGCGCAGCGTGATAGGCTACTTTTTGAGATATATCGGTTTTCACGTGTCATTTACATCATTACTTTGTTGGGACAACATGTTCAACTCGTCGACGTCGGGCTTTAACAACAGCACAAACTGTGTGCATTGCCCTGAGATTCTTTGCAGGTGGCACTTTCCTTTACACTGAAGATGTGGAGAACTTGGTGAAAAGTGCTGCCTGTCGTGCCATTCGCAAAGTTCACCTCACGCTCAAACATTTTTTTTTTTTTTTTTTTTTGCCACATAATTTTTAATGAAGATCATGCAAACATGGCCTTACCAATAAGTATGACAGACATTGTGTCTGATGTGGCAAAATCAATAATTAAACAAAAAGCAATGACAGCACATGAGACATGAGATTCCAATTGTACTTTAAAAGTTAGTTTATTCTTTTCAAGGAGGTTGTTCACAAAAGATACCACGACAGCTACCTCGTGGCAGGAACGAAGATCTGAATGACACAGCAAGCATACAGCCTTTACACCCCCTTCTTCAGAATCCCTTCTCCTGTGAATTTCCGCTCGCCCCAATAAAAACCAGATTTAGCTCACACCTATGAGGTCAAAAGGCTGAATAACCCCTTTGTCACATCTGATTACCCATGCTAACGAGTTCAGAGGCTCTTCCTGACCATTTGCTATGTGTGTCTTTGTTCCTGCCAGGTATATGCAAATATTAAGGAGAGAAAATACATGACTGAATTAAAGGAAAACCCACACAATATCAAAATGAAAACTAAAATATTCATTTTTCCACAACATGTCCCTCAGGCTTCACTAACGTGATTGGTGCCATACTGCACACATGTTATTCCCATCAAGTTATATATCTAAATATACCAGATTCGTAATATTATTAAATAAAAAATGGAATGGAATCAAAAAGTATGCAGTTGACTGACTAAAATGTCTTGGATGGTGTGTGACGCTATGTTCCAGATCACAAATAGAAAAAAGAAAAAGGCCAGGATCTGTGCATTTCCCAATATTTTTCAGAGAGTCACATGTATGCATATTTTTTGAACATGGAAATATAAATATGCATGCTGAGCCTAACAGAACTAAATTTTTTCCATTATGTGGTGTTAACATGATCCTGCGTGGAGACGGGTTATGTCTGCAGGCAGTATTTGACCCCATTCCCTGACCCAATCCCCGGACAATGCAGCTCTACCCAGGACAAGGGCACACATTTAAATTGGCCATGGGCAACTAAAGGGAAGATTTCAGTGTCTGAAAAGACAGAGATTTGCACTAGAGCCTGTGACATTATTGTTACATGTGCCGTATAATATAATTTTATTTTTATTTTCAAAATACTCTATTGTTGTTGAAGACTCCTATATAGGGAACGGATATTCTGTAGATGTGGACTCCAACTCATATTGCAGTCAGAAATAATAGGTACAAGTGTAAATCAAGTGAAGTTATTATGCGCTATACTGCCCTACAAAGGCAAAAGGCAGTAACTGACCAGAGTGTCAAACTGAGAAAAATGACTTTAAAGTTTTTTGTTTTGTCCACACAAATGTATTATAGGTAGAGCAATGAAAATCTGGTGACTTGTTGCCCAGATGAAGAAATGTGTGTATATAAAAAATCTTGTGCTCAAAGTTGACCTTTGACCCTTATTTGTCAGATACTGTACTCTGCCTTTGTATTATTTACTAAAAAATAAGGAGTCGTGCAAAGGCAAAAAACTGACATATTTGCGTTCTCTTTCAAATAAATGATTGTTTTTAATTATCAGAGATAGTTGTTGTATTTATTCACACTATACACTCTTGTGTCACCTATCTGCTGGTTTTGCTGCACACAAAATTGAAGTTTTTTAGTTTACGCATTGACTCCAACTGAATGCACTCCCAGCACTGGATAGCAACAACGACATGTCTAAGTATTTGTGTGTCATCTAAAACAAATGCCATGATCATTAGACTTTAATGAAGGTGATCAGTTAATTATCTTCTAAATGGTGGTAAGCAAATATTGATTATATGTCAGTGTTACGTGTTTAAAGATGTAAAAGGGGATCATTACATAACATTCATGTGGAACACTGTTGCTGTGTGTGGATACAGGAAGAACAACCAAGAAACATCAACTAAACGTTAAGAAAACGTTTATTCTTTTGAATGAAAGATTGACATGTTCATTTAAATTAAATAACAGAATCGTTTAGAAAGAAAAAATAATATACGAGAAAAACAAGGACAAACAAGAGTGTCGCCAAATTATTGAAATAAGCAAAACATAACTGATATCTAATTTTAAGTTTGCCACTAAACTAACTGCCACAAAAGAAAAATAGAAACAAAACCGAATTCTTCAGCGGAATACGCCGCCTTAATTAAACTACACTAAATAAGAACAGAAATACAATAGTGGCGAACACTCCACGCATACCTAACACAACCATGATTCCTACCTCCCGTACTATGATTTCGCAACAGAGAACTCAATGCTCCCGCAGTAATCGGATCGGCAATCTCTCAATGTCTTGTCAAAACTCAGGTCAGGCAAAAGCATTTACTCTCAACATCAACAATAAAGACATAATTAAGCGTGAATCGTGATAGTGGTTTCGACAACGTGCTCAGAACGCGCAAGCTGGGTGAGATCTGGCGAGGATCTGTCTTCCTAGTTGTGAATGGGCCTTTTAAACTCATGGCACAGCAGTGGATTGGTCGAGTAGCTGATGACGCCCACACAATGACATCACGTGTCCGCAAACCGCCAATGCTCGGTCACCACCTGAAAGTAATGAATGGAGACAGAACAGAAACACACACACACACAAATATAAATACACGTGGAACGTAACACTTCCCCCCTAAAAAAAAAAGAAAAAACATCAAAACATGAACAAAAGAACATGTTTTTTTTTTTTCCTTCATTCTAATGTTTCGGAGCACACCAGCTTAGACTGAAAAGTAACATACTGGATGGTCGATACCAGAAATATCTTCCTGCATCAGCACTGCACCCGCACCAACAGAGCTTGCGTTAATCTCGAGCTTGAAAGTTCGTTCAACATCAGGAGCTGATAAAACAGGCATACTGCACAACAAAGTTTTGATGTTATCAAAGGCATTCTGACATTCATCATTCCAGAGGAAAGTACATGTTGGACTAAGGAGTGACGTTAAAGGCTTGGCTACAGTTGAAAAGTTCTTGCAAAAACTCCGATAATAACCGGCCATTCCTAAGAATCTACGAAGTTCTTTTCGCGTAGCAGGAACAGGAAAATCAGCAATTGCAGTTACTTTTGCCTCCATGGGTCGAACTTGACCTTGACCCACTTCTTTGCCCAAGTACGTAACCGTAGCTTGGCCAAACACACACTTCGCCAAGTTCAATGTCAGTGAAGCTTTCTCAAGGCGCTCAAATACCTCTCTTATCGTTGACGTATGTGCAGACCAAGTAGACGAGTAAATCACGAGATCATCTAAATATGCGTTACAGTTACGGACACCTGCAAGCACGATGTTAATGAGCCGCTGAAAAGTGGCTGGGGCGTTGCGCATCCCGAACGCCATTACGCAATATTGTAGAAAATCATCTTGGGTCACAAAAGCAGAAATATCGGAGGTGCGCCCTGTTAGCGGCACCTGCCAGTAACCCTTCAGCAAATCTATTTTACTGACAAATTTAGCGGTCCCCAGGTTGTCTATACAATCCTCCATACGAGGTAACGGAAAACAGTCAGGAACAGTTACAGAGTTTACCTTTCGGTAATCTGTGCAGAATCTAGCGGAGCCATCACTCTTAGACACGAGTAGACAAGGTGAGCTCCAAGGACTAAATCTCTGTTTCGCCAAACCATGTTCACACAAATAGTCAACTTCACTCTTGATCACTGAACGTTTAAAAACATTCGTTCGATAAGCATGTTGCTTAATAGGAACAGTATTACCCACGTTGATGTCATGTTCTAAAATCGTAGTGCGAGAAGGAACATCATTAAATAACGAAGGAAAGTCAGAAATGATTTCTTTCACATCATTACTCTGAGACTCGGACAGATGAAACAGGTGAGAATTTAAATCAGCCAGAACTTCAGAATTCTTCAACCTGGCACACTGCTGAAATGTGTGTCGTATCAAAACTCCATCATCTTCCTTGTCAGGTGTAGAAATAAAATCAAACGACTCACACATAAGCGCAGCAGCACAAGATGTATTCGACTCATTTACTTTCGGAACATCTTGCAATGACTCTCGAACAAGATACGCCTTCAGCATATTTACATGACATACGCGAGATTTCTTCCGGCGATCTGGAGTACGAATCACATAATCAGTGTCACTCATTTTCCGAAGCACTTCATATGGACCTGAAAAGCGTGCAGATAAAGCAGAACCAAGGACAGGCAATAAGACGAGCACCTGATCTCCTTCCTTAAAATGACGTTGAGCAGTTTTACGATCGTATTTACTTGGCAGTGGGTTGGAGCATGATGGCGCCTGTAACTGGCAGAGCCGCGGCTCGTCTCCTGCTGAGTAGATTAGTAATGGTCATTTTTTCAGTGTACGTGATCATTTCAGCCCGCATTACAGATGGATGCGTCCTGGCTGTATGGACTTACGATCGGGACTCTTTGTTTCTCATCAGAGAGTCGATGGAGGACCTGTTTGATAAATACGACAGGTTCAAACAGGCGTTTCCTCCTCCGTTTGCTATCGATCCTGACTCACCTGACTACTTGTTACTATATCGGGCTCCGGGCAGAGTCCGTAGGAGATCCAGGAAGAGAGGCGTGCGGTCCGGTGTCCAGGTCAGGCGAAAGCGTGCCGCAGCGCGCGGTGGCTCCGTTGTCTTCGGCCGCCAGGACCGCATTCGGTGCCTACGCCGGATTCCTCTTTTCGATGTGTGCGGCAGCGTGTCCTCGCCACCGCCTGCTCGGACTTCAACGGGTTTCCTGGATCCTTCACAGCGCTGGAGTTGTGGTCAGAGGTTTTCGCCGCCAATGTTTACTTCCGTGTTTGTGCCGGCTCTCTCCACATGGACCGGCAGGAGACCATGTGACCGCCGGACGTGGCTGCAACCAATCCCGCAGCACAACAGGGCCACTGCCTCCGTGACGTTTTCCAAAATGCATGTTGGCCTGTTGAATGCTCGTTCTATAGCGAATAAATCGCACTCACTAAACGATCTTTTCACAAGAGAAGGCCTGGATATTATGTGTTTGTCAGAGACATGGCAGAGAGAGGAAGAGCTTATTCATTTAAATGAGCTCTGCCCATCTGGTTGCTCTGCTGTTGGGAGGCCCCGCCCATGTCGTCGCGGTGGTGGACTGGCTATTGTGCACAAGGACATCCACAAATGCAATGAAATCTTGCCCCAAAAATTCTCATCCTTTGAATTGCAGATGGTCAAGGTGGGTTTCTCATCCTCTTTCTACTGCATTTTGGTGTACCGTCCTCCTGGCCCTGCTGCTGTCTTTCTTAAGGATTTTAGTGACTTTTTATCCTCTATAATTAAATTGGAATCTGTCTTAATCCTTGGGGACTTTAACCTTCATGTTGATGACAGCTCATCTCGCCCCGCAATGGAATTTTTAACATTGACTGAAACTTTTAATTTTTAAGCAGCATGTATCTGAGCCTACTCACCAAAAAGGCCATATTTTAGACTTAGTTTTTACACTTGGCCTAGATATATTAAATGTATCTGTAAATGATGTATATATGAGCGATCATAGTATTGTTCTGTTTGATCTTCACTTCAGTTCTGACCCAAAGCCTTTAGCAGTGAGGTCCCAGAGACGTGTTATCACTGCAA
The DNA here is from genome assembly GCA_036326025.1 of Chrosomus eos. Taxonomy (NCBI): domain Eukaryota; kingdom Metazoa; phylum Chordata; class Actinopteri; order Cypriniformes; family Leuciscidae; genus Chrosomus; species Chrosomus eos. The sequence goes on along the minus strand of JAZAVI010000085.1, from coordinate 73,797 downwards.
ATACTGCAGATACATTTTCCGATTTGTTTGATCCTGCTCTAGTTATGGACTGCCTTGATGTGGATGATTTCGTCCACTGTTTAAACAATCACTGTGTAAAAATTCTGGATCAGGTGGCCCCTGTTAAATCAAACTTGTCTACTCGGGAAAAAATGTGGCCTTGGATGAATGAAGAGATTTTAAATTTTAAGAGACTGTGTCGAAAGACTGAACGCCTGTGGAAATCCACTAGCCTTGAGGTGCACCGGCTTTATCTCAGGGATCTTGTGTTGTCCTATAATGTGACGATTGAAAAAGCCAGATCTGACTATATCCGTCAATTAGTAACATTAAATAAAAAAAATCCTAAAGTGCTGTTTGACACGATCAATACGCTTGTTTGCCCTGCTGCCCCAGTTATCCCTGTTTTTTGTGAAGCTGACAGCAACGCCTTCTTGGGATTTTTCACCAACAAAATCAAAATGATTAAAGATAAAATCCCGTCTCATTCGTGGGGTACCGCTGCTGTCTTTGAACCAGTCTCCAGCATGTGGTCCACTTTTAGGACTGTGACGATTGCTGATATTTCTGAATTGGTGACCAGGATGAAGCCATCTTCCTGTTCATCGGACGTCATTCCGTTTAGGCTATTCCAAAAAGTGTTTGAAGAAATTGGCCCCTGTGTAACCAAAATGGTTAACCTCTCGCTGTCTACTGGTGTTTTTCCAGATGCTTTCAAGCATGCTATAGTGGAGCCGTTACTAAAAAAGGCAGGGTTGGACCCGTCTGATTTTAATAGTTTTAGGCCTATTTCTAAGCTCCCGCTTTTGTCCAAGATCATTGAGAAGGTTGTCTGCGAACAGTTGACATTTTTCCTGGACAAAAGTAACATCCATGAGCCATTCCAGTCCGGTTTTCGTAAACATCACTCTACCGAAACGGCTTTACTTAAAGTGTCAAATGACATTATGATGTCTGCTGATTCTGGAAAACACACTGTTCTAGTTATTTTGGATCTGTCCTCAGCCTTTGACACCGTCGACCATCAGGTTTTGCTGAAAAGATTGAGGGATCAAGTAGGGCTGTCAGGGTCAGTTCTGCAGTGGTTCACTTCATATTTATCTGGGCGTAGTTTCAGTGTTACAGCTAATCAAATAAGGTCTGAGTCTGCGGATTTGCTGTGTGGAGTGCCTCAAGGCTCCGTTCTGGGCCCTGTTTTATTTTTGTTGTATTTGATCCCTTTGGGAAAGATCATACAAAGGTTCAGTGATGTTTCTTTTCACCTATTCGCTGATGATATCCAACTTTACTGCTGCTTTAAGCCGTCAGAGATCTGTAAGTTAAACTCCTTGCTCCTTTGTCTTGTGGAAATAAAAAAATGGCTAAGTGATAACTCTTTACAGCTAAATGCAGACAAAACAGAAACACTGGTTATTGCCCCTGAGGATGCAATCCCTGGGATTAAACAACACTTGGGTGATTTAGGCCAGTCTGCTAAGTCTAGTCTTAGAAATTTGGGAGTTATCCTGGACAAAGACATGTCATTAGTGCAGCACTGCAAGCAGCTGACGAGAAACTGCTTCTTTCAATTAAGGAAAATCTCAAAACTCAGAAATTGGTTTCACGAAATGATTTGGAGCTTATCATTCATGCCTTTGTGTCTTCGCGTTCAGACTATTGTAATAGTTTATTCTCATGCCTAAACCAGAAGGAGCTCTCTCGACTGCAATTAGTACAAAACTCTGCAGCCAGAATTCTGACACGTACAAATAGGAGGTCTCACATATCCCCTATCCTAAAAGAACTTCACTGGCTACCAGTGTCTCATAGGATAAATTTTAAAATTTTGGTTTTAGTTTTCAGAGCTTTGCATGGTCAGGCACCATCCTATATTAGTGACCTGATTCAGCGTTATACCCCTATGCGGGCTCTGAGGTCTGTGGATCAGAATCTGCTGGCAGTTCCACGTACTCGCTATCGTACTAGAGGTGACCGATCTTTTCAGGCTGATGCTCCTAGGTTGTGGAATGACCTCCCTCCGTCTATGCGCTCTATTGAATCTGTTGATGCCTTCAAATGCAGACTAAAGACTCATCTATTTGTTCAGGCTTTTAAATAGCTGCTTGTGGGTTGTTATGGTCATGTGCTGTCTATGCTTTTAGTGTGTATTTTATGATATAAATGTTTTGTTGTGAAGCACTTTGTGGCCTTATACCTGTGAAAGGTGCTATATAAATAAAACTTACTTACTTACTTACTTACTTACTTACTTACTCTTCATCGTCACCTGGGCGTGCAACAATGAATCTCGTGCCATAGCGCAAGCTTTGTGCAATCGCTCACGAAATCTGCTCACATAGTCCAACACTGTGGTTTTGACACTCGATTTGTGATCTAAAATATTCTCTTTAAGCATCTTTAACGGACCCCTGACAGTATGCCCGAAAACAAGATCGGCAGGACTAAATCCTAAACTGTCTTGTACCGCTTCTCTAGCAGCAAACAAAACTAACGGGATGCCCTCGTCCCAGTCTTTACCTGTATCCATACAGTATCGACGCAACATCGCTTTCAGGGTCTGATGGAACCGTTCCAAAGAACCTTGAGATTCAGGGTGATAGGCACTTGAAATTCTGTGAGAAATATTCAAAGTCGTTAACACTTGTGTGAAAATCTTTGACAAAAAATTCGTACCTTGATCAGACTGTACAATCTTCGGTAGACCAAACATTGAAAAGAATTTTACGAGCGCGCTGCTGATCACCGGTGCCGTGATCTTTCTCAACGGAATCGCCTCCGGAAAACGCGTCGCTGTACACATTACTGTAAGCAAGTATTGATTACCAGATTTTGACTTGGGTAATGGTCCAACACAGTCTACAATAACGTGCTCAAAAGGCTCTCCCATGACTGGAATAGGAACCAGCGGTGCGCGCGGAATCACCTGGTTCGGCTTACCCGAGAATTGACAAGTCGTGCAGGTTCTACAAAATTTGGCTACATCAGCCTTCATTCTGGGCCAAAAGAAATGTCTCAATATTCGATGGTATGTTTTCTTAATGCCTAAGTGACCAGACAAATCATGATCATGAGCGAGTGAAAGTACTAGGTGTCTGTAACACGTCGGAATGACAATTTGGGTCACAGAAGACCATTCTGAATCACTCACATCAGCACACCACCAACGCATCAGTAACCCGTTCTGCAAATAGTAAGCGTTTCTCTTCTTTTGCGCCTCTTCCACGGAAATGACAGAAGAGAAACACTTACGCAGAGAAAAATCCTCTTTTTGTGCCACAACAATTTTCTCACTAGTGACTTCTAATTTCAAATCATCTGATTTCAAAGAAATGACTGCGCCATCGGGCTTACCTGCATCAGGCATCGGAGCATCGTTTACAAACATAGGTGCTATGAAAGTGGAGGATAAATCATCACCATCAGCAAACTTACGAGCCTGCGCTCGCGTCACAGCGCAAACAGGAAAAACCTCAGGGAATTTCTCTGACATTTCATCAGTGCCATCGGTCAAAAGAGGTTTATCACAAACCTCTAATAGCGGTACAATTTTACCACCTGCAATGTCATTACCAAGAATGAAGTTCACTCCATACACTGGTAAACTATCACAAACTCCAACCTTCACAAATCCTGCAAACAAATCGGACTTCAGGTGAATCTGATGCAAAGGAACTTTCATAGTGCTCATCTCAAGACCACGTACTAACACATGACTTCCACAAAAAGTATGTTCAGAAAACGGCAACGCGTCAGCTACTATAAACGATTGCATCGCTCCGGTATCACACAACATAGTAACTCTGACTGGATCAGGAGAATGTTCGCTAATAGACACAAATCCTTCCATCAAGAAAGGTTGATAACTAACATCTAAAACGTCACAGTTCTCATAATCTGTGCGATCAACAGTCTTCACAAACGCGACACTTTTAGTACTGACACCTTGCTCTTTGCGCTTTAAAGCTAGACAATCAGCAATGAGGTGTCCCGGTTTGCGACAGTAAAAACATTCTCTGCCTTCTTTAGCTTTTGGAACATTTTTCGAACGCCACTGATCTCTCAAAACAACAGGAACATGCGAAATGTTGTCAGTCCGAGCAGGAGCAAAAACATTCTTGTGCGTAAGCGCAAACTCATCCGCACAAACAGACGCCTGTGACACTGAAGTCACCTTCTGCTCGTTAAGATAGACAACAATACGATCGGGAATACAATTTTTGAACTCCTCTAACAAAACCAACTCACGAAGAGCACTAAAATCTGCTACTTTATTTGAGGTGCACCACCGGTCAAACAACAAACTCTTCTCCCTAGCGAACTCAACAAACGTCTGATTTGAAACCTTTTTGTGATTCCTAAATCGCTGTCTGTACGCCTCCGGTACGAGCTCATAAGCCCTCAAAATTGCCGTTTTAATAACGTCATAGTCTAAGCTATCCTGTAAAGAGAGTGCAGCACATACTTCTTGAGCTTTTCCCGTCAACTTACATTGAAGCAATAACGGCCACACATCTCTAGACCAGTTAAGCATAGAAGCAACTCGTTCGAATACATTAAAGTATGAGTCAACCTCAGCCTCTCTGAACTGTGGAACAAGAGAAATGTGTTTACTCACATCAAACGTCGGACTCGCACCTGCCGCGACAGCAACCGGCTGCGCAGGTTGAGCAGCTGATACAGGAAGTGTAGGCGGAACCGGTGTCTCTCTGGCTATTCTCAGGTCCAACTCACGCAGCTTGATTTGCGTGTCCGCCTCTATTTCCAGACGGCAGATTTCAAGCTGCTGATCTAACTGAGCTCTCTGATCCTCTGCCCTCTCGCGCTCTTCTCGTTGGATCTTTGCCAAACGTACTCGGAGACGCGCATCACCTCCAGACCCAGTCAGAGTCGGAGAAAAAGGTTCGAAGGGCGGCAAGACGGCTTTGGCTTCGGCACCCTCCGCCTCATCAGTCTCGCTCACTTCCTCCTCACCTAAATAACCAGCTTCAGAACTCAAAATCTCCTCAGATTTATCAACCGGTTTCAACACCCCCAACTTTATCAGCTGCTGCACTAAGATATTTTTAATATCTCGCTTAAGCTGCTGTTTAGAAACTCTAATTTGGTAATGTTCGGCAACTCTCAACAAATCATCTTTCCTACACGTACCTAATTGTTCGACCGTTGGTGCACTCACAAAACTATCCAGATCAAAATCAGCCATTCTCACTAAACTTACCACAACAAACGCTAGAATCCACAGAAGCCTCTTAAGATATTTCATTCAGACAATACCTTCCAGGTTGCTGCTCCAACCCACACACAAGCAACAGCGCCCACAAATTCATCCCAAAAAAATAAGATATCCCTTCAAAAGGAATATCCCACTGCTGCCACCACCAAATGTTACGTGTTTAAAGATGTAAAAGGGGATGATTACATAACATTCATGTGGAACACTGTTGCTGTGTGTGGATACAGGAAGAACAACCAAGAAACATCAACTAAACTTCTTCAGCGGAATACGCCGCCTTAATTAAACTACACTAAATAAGAACAGAAATACAATAGTGGCGAACACTCCACGCATACCTAACACAACCATGATTCCTACCTCCCGTACTATGATTTCGCAACAGAGAACTCAATGCTCCCGCAGTAATCGGATCGGCAATCTCTCAATGTCTTGTCAAAACTCAAGTCAGGCAAAAGCATTTACTCTCAACATCAACAATAAAGACATAATTAAGCGTGAATCGTGATAGTGGTTTCGACAACGTGCTCAGAACGCGCAAGCTGGGTGAGATCTGGCGAGGATCTGTCTTCCTAGTTGTGAATGGGCCTTTTAAACTCATGGCACAGCAGTGGATTGGTCGAGTAGCTGATGACGCCCACACAATGACATCACGTGTCCGCAAACCGCCAATGCTCGGTCACCACCTGAAAGTAATGAATGGAGACAAAACAGAAACACACACACACACAAATACAAATACACGTGGAACGTAACAGTCAGTTACTGCCTTTTGCCTTTGCACGACTCCTTATTTTTTAGTAAATAATACAAAGGCAGAGTACAGTATCTGACAAATAAGGGTCAAAGGTCAACTTTGAGCACAAGATTTTTTATATACACACATTTCTTCATCTGGGCAACAAGTCACCAGATTTTCATTGCTCTACCTATAATACATTTGTGTGGACAAAACAAAAAAACTTTAAAGTCATTTTTCTCAGTTTGACACTCTGGTCAGTTACTGCCTTTTGCCTTTGTAGGGCAGAGTACGTAACTGGACTTTTGTGTCGAAGATCAAAGCCAAAGAATGGTAACTGCAGTTACCGCTTTATGTCATGGTTGCTTGTATGGTTTTGGGAGTTACTGTGAACACAACCCTCTATTTTTTTAAAAAACAGTCAAATTGAGTATAGATATTTATCCACATGATAAAGGAGGTCTTTAATATCCCAAAAATGACATTAACTCATTTTTGACCAAAAATGCAGTTTCTGCCTTTTGGCTTTGTAGGGCGATAGCGCTGCACTAAAGGACTCCCGTATCAGCTCCATTTATAAAAGCGCAATCTAATCGTGTTTACATGAAATAAACGGATCCCGAGCAGGACCTCTGTAGTTTGTAACGGAGGAAGTTTTTTTTGACTCCGCTTGTAAACATAAAAAAATCTGTGCTGAATCAAGTAAAAGATGTACAATAAATAATATACTTCTAGAAATAGGCCTATAGTTCTTTCTTGAAACAGACATTCTAAAGCTATTTATAGAAAACTTATCGGATAACGGTATAGCTTCAGCAAAACAGACAAATTATTATCTTATTACACAAAAACACTTTTTTAAAAGTGAACATTTTGCTTTAATTTATGTCAAAAGGCACTTACTCTGCCTAATGTAGTTTGTAACTGCATGGCGTTTTGAAGAGTGTTTATTTAAAAAAAGAAAAGATTTCTTCTGAATAAGTAAAAATGTACAAAATAAAATCTTCTGAAAGTAGCCTATAGTTCTAAAAGCCATCCAATGCGGTTATCTCTAAATAGCGTTAAATATAGTTTCAGCAAAACTCTAAACTAAAAACTTGCCTTATTGCTCCAATAACACTATTAACATTCATCAAAAACAGTTTAAGCTCTTTAAGTGACATTGTGTGTGGCTCTTAAAAGAGCCTTTGTGTTGAGTTGATGTGACTCGCTCTACTTTGAGCTGGTGTATTTGGTCACAGCCTTTGTGCCCTCAGACACGGCGTGTTTGGCCAGCTCTCCGGGCAGCAGCAGACGCACGGCGGTCTGGATCTCTCTCGATGTGATGGTGGAGCGCTTGTTGTAGTGAGCGAGACGAGACGCTTCACCGGCGATGCGCTCGAAGATGTCGTTGACGAAAGAGTTCATGATTCCCATCGCCTTGGAGGAGATCCCAGTGTCGGGATGAACCTGCTTCAGGACTTTGTACACGTAGATCGCGTAGCTCTCTTTCCTGGACTTTCTGCGCTTCTTTCCGCCCTTGCCGGCGGTTTTAGTGATGGCCTTCTTCGAGCCCTTCTTGGGTGCGGACTTCGCTGGTTCAGGCATGATGCTTCGCTCGATGATCCTCACAGAACAATAACGCTGAATCACTACAGGCGTGATTTATTCACTGCTCTATGCTAATGTCGAAAGGGAAGAACGGGCCTCTGTGATTGTGAGTCTTCCTGGACCAACCCATAGAACGATCTCATTGGTCACATTAAACATTCACTGAATTGTAGGCGATCCAATCAGAAGCTTTGAAATGTTAATCACGCCCATCGACAACTGCCATCCCCCACATCCAACTCCACTTCTGTTTCATTTTTCACGCATTTTCCCGGAATGAATATGTGGATTATTGTGAATCATTTCAGAGTTCTTTCATTGCAAAGGATTATATAATTTTATCATTTATTTAGAAGCAGAAATAGCACATTGTATTATGTACGGTAATCTACATAATTTATATACAGGTCTTTTTTAAAAAAAATAGCATATTGTGATAAAGTTCATTATTTTCCATAATATAATGATAAAAATTAAACTTTCATATATTTTAGATCCATTGCATACCAACTGAAATATTTCAGGTCTTTTATTGTTTTAATACTGATGATTTTGGCATACAACTCATGAAAACCCAAAATTCCTATCTCAAACTATGCATAATATCTGTCTTGATGGCATCAATCAGAAATAATGTTGTTTGGTATATGAACATATTTTTTGAAAAAGTGATGTTTTTCTTGGCGGCCCAATTTACCTTAACCCACTGAGGTAAAATGGGACACATGGTTTCAGCTAAAATGAGCCATCATCTGTGTCACTCACAAACACACATGTGTTTGAATGTGTGTGTGTGTGTGTGTGTGTGTGTGTGTGTGTGTGTGTGTGTGTGTGTGTGTGTGTGTGTGTGTGTGTGTGTGTGTGTGTGTGTGTGTGTGTGTGTGTGTGTGTGTGTGTGTGTGTGTGTGTATGTGCGCACCCTCATGTCATCACAAACCCATAAGACCTTCGTTCATCTTCGGAACAAATTAAGATATTTTTGATTAAAATAATGAGGCATTTATATAACGCTTTTATACTGTACATGCGATGCAGCCACAGTACAATGACACCAGTGTGCACAACACGCACGCACGCACACACACACACACACACACACACACACACACACACACACACACACACACACACACACACACACACACACACACACACACACACACACACACACACACACACACACACACACACACACACACACACATCTGACATAAGTTCACTGATCTATGCTTCCAAAATTGACTTTTTGGAATACCAAAATTGCACATTTGAATATGTGGGTTTGCAACCTTTTTTTTTTTTTTTTAATGGCACAAATGAATATGTTTGTTTAATGCAGTTTAAATGTTATTTGGCTGTATAAGAAATTGTGTTTTAAAATTAAAATTGATGATAAATTACTATTTCCCTTTGCAGTTTGACTGGCCCACTTTACCTGAAACTGCTCATGCAAAAAAAGTTTGCACAGCTGATGTTTCAAGAACTGTAGGGCCTAAATAATTATATTTTAATTACATCATTTCAACACTCAGTCATGATATTTATTCAGGTGGGGGTTGGAGTCAGCAATTTACTTAAATGTGATTTTGCTTTCACAGCCAACTCATTTCTTCAGGCCTAATAATAGAGTTGAGCTGATAGTCGTGGTTTGACTTCTGCTCTGTTTCTGTGGTTTTAACACGAGTAGAGGAAACATTTATGCCTTTTCTGCATCTTTAGTTTCATAAACCTCAAAATATCATCACAAGAGCAACGATTCACAGAATGTCTGTGTAATTTTCATTGACTTTCTTTTTTTATAAATCCAAAACCATGTTAATTTCTTCTCTAAAAGGAGGGCAGTGAGAAAGGGTTGTTTAGAAGTGATGAAAGATGTCACTTCTAAACCTTTCCCACTACTTTCCTTTTAGAGAATAAATTAACATGGTTGTAACCCTCTAATGGCATGCATTTTTATTTTGTGAGAGAAAAAAAAATATCACCCAATGTTTTGGGAGCTCGGGGATCCTGGATAATATATTCATCATAAAATGTGTCCAACCAATCACAAACATCAAACAATCAAATAAACAAACTAATACTAATTACATCTAATACCTCATGTATATGATAAATGTTTCTCAAATTTCATATAAATATATTAACCAAATACACATACACACATTACTTTGCTGACTGACCCCTGACCCCCTAACTGACCTCTGACCTCCCGACTGTCTCTCCTGATTCAGGGATCCTCTCTTCCTGACTCTCCTCAAGCTCACTGTCCTCACTGTCAGAGGGAATGACCCAATCATGTTCCTGCCGCCCGTAACATGTGCTTGTGTCCATTTCCTGTGAGTATCAGTAGATAGTAGAAACACTGGCTATTGCGTTCAAGTCTTACAAGTCTTACTACTGCCATGAGGCAACAAACCAGAAAAACACAGTTTTAGTATAAATATAGACTTTAACCAATCAAACAAATACTTTACAGTCTGATGCACATGCATTTATTTTTTATTTAAAGTTATTTCAACTTAAACATGTTAAAAAGCAATATTTTTCTTACCAATTGGTGGCACTGTGTCACATGTGTCTTTGCTTCCTGAAATGAAGCTCCGCCCCCAAAGTAAAGACCACACCCACTTCAGCCGCTCATCTCACTGAACAGACATGCAGCTGATAATTACACTATATATAATTTTATTTATTAAAATTAATAAAAAAAATTAATAGAGCAGTGTGAGGTTTGAAGTTTGTTTCCTGAGATCAACATCATGTCATCTTCTTGTGGCCGACAATCAGTTCATTTGTACATGTAAGTTCATATTGAGTCTCTGATCATTTGAAATTAATAAAGTAAAAGATGAGTGAAATATCGTATTATGAATATCGTTGTTTACTTTCTTAGAAACAATCACACTGGGCTTTAAATGTTGTAAAATTGCTGCAAATTAGATGAAATAGGATGAAATCACTTTCATGATGAAGATTTTTATCTACAGAAATAATTTTTTTAATAAACAAAAAAGGCTGGAAAATATTCAGATTTCGCCAGATTTTAATGACATTGGATTACTTCTTTATTCTATCAATCCTCATGTAAAACAATCTTTATTAAACAAACAAGCTATTGTAAAAGCATCAGTTGATCAGCAACAGGGATTGTGATGTCGACTGCAGATCGCTGGTCCACAGCTTGTGTGTTTCAGGGTCCTAATGTTCTCCAGATTCAGGGTCTGTTAACACACATTAAAGTCCCCGAGAACCGTTCTTGTCTGTCAGTCATATAATGCAGGCAATAGGGGTCCACCTTAAAGTCCCCGTGAACCGGAAGTTGCAAACGACTTTTCTCCAGTGCTGTGACGTATTTCTGAGAGAAACGGAATACTAAATGAGGCAAAATAGTGAGCGTGGCTTTTTTTTTCCCAACTAGCACCTGATTGGATCTAGAAAAATGCACCTCCTCGCCATCTCTCCTTTCACACGCCGTGTGCCTGTCTAATGTCAGTTGGAGGGGCGTGATTACGGATGTTAAGCAGACACCCAAACCATCAAGCCTACGTCATCGGGCAAGGTCCTCCAGTGCAGAGGGGAGGGGCATTTTCAGAATTTGATTTGAAGCCAAAAATTTTTTGGTGTAAATTGACTTGCATGGATGAATTGTTCACCACAAAACGATCAATTTAGGCAAACAAAGTAAGTATGGTCAATTTTGATTTCATGGGGACTTTAAGGAAACTTTTTAAAAGGTCAGGACTCATTTCACAAGAGCCCTGTTCACTTTATTAACTTACTACTAACCCTAACCCTCACTTAAAGAAGATCTGGCCTTCTGTGATTCTGTTTCTCCAACCGTTTCTTCAGTTCATCAAGTCCAGGCTGTTTTACTGAGAGCCGAAGCGCTGAGAACAGAAACACCTGTGTGTGTGTGTGTGTGTGTGTGTGTGTGTGTGTGTGTGTGTGTGTGTGTGTGTGTGTGTGTGTGTGTGTGTGTGTTTGTGTGTGTGTTTGTGTGTGTGTGTGTGTGTGTGTGTGTGTGTGTGTGTGTGTGTGTGTGTGTGTGTGTGTGTGTGTGTGTGTGTGTGTGTGTGTGTGTGTGTGTGTGTGTGTGTGTGTGTGTGTGTGTGTGTGTGTGTGTGTGTGTTTGTGTGAACGAACAAAATAACAGTGAGAACAATCTCCATCAGAACTGATCTGGAAAATATGATTTTCATATTCAACTTGAATAAATGAGTAGTTAAATATCTTCGACTGGATCTCTCTTTTCTTTATCTGTGTATTTCTGTGTGTAGTTGTGTCTCCTCCCTCATCTCTTCTTTCAAACACAGGAAGTGTGTGTTTTATCACACAGCGCTGTTACAACAGTCTATTAATGTGACAGTATGGGCTCCAGTGCACTGCCTCTCATCTGTGAGTATCTGATCATATTCATAATCCTCTTTTCTCTGTTTCTAATGCAATGTATTCAGCTGAAGATGGGATAAAATAATGATTGTTGTGTAGGAGAGTCTATGAATTCACAGCATCACTGCTTATTGTATTATTTATTGATCAGATTCAATGTGATGTTGTTATGTGTTGATCAGATGAAGAGTTTGATGATGTATTTATCTGTGTGATAATGCATGTGAAAGATGGAGGCAATGCATGTATTCATGATTAGTTTTGTTGTAATATCTTTCTTCCTATTTCAAGTAGTTCAGATAAATCAGATGTATTTGTGATATGAGTTATTGTTGAATGATGATTACACACATAATGCTCATTCTTTGAGTTTTCTGAGCTCGTAAAAACAAACTTCCCAGGAGGACTTTAATGCACCATATGATCATAAACATATTAATATTAATATTACACAATGCACGACCGAACACACAATCAGCTTTTCTATCACTTCTCTTTCTCTCTGACTCTCTTATTGAGAAATAATTTCAAAAATGATCTGGAAACTCAAATTTCATTGTCATTCAATGGACGAACATTTTATTAAAAAAAGTAGAGCTTTTCTCAGAAATAACTTCTCTTTTCTGAGACACGTTTCAGTTGTTTTTAACCAGTTCGGCTGAGATAATATTTAGTTGTTGAATGATGTCAGTTCACACGTGTGTCAGAATAACCCAGAATAAGTTCATCATGTCGACATATGAACATGTTCCACCAATGCTGGACAAGCAGAAAGTATCTCAGACTTAAACATATTTATTCATATTTTGCAGAGCTAATACATTTTATTTGGAGAAATGTCTTGATTGAAAACTGTACTTGAGCTTTATGTCTTTAAATTTTACTTTTGATATATTGCAAATATATTGATACATTTTTAATGTGGTTTAAGGGCTTTTTTACACTCGTTTGTTTGAGAGACTGAAGCGGTCGACACATTAAAATACTGTGGTCTGAATATGGTTTGTTTTTGGGTCCTTTAGGAGGAACTGAGATCATTTAGTGTTGATATGAATTATTTCTGAGAGCCGAGAGATCTTGAAGAGCTGAAACACACGAGGTGTGAAAATGCTCTTAGACCAGAAGCATGAGGACACTTGCAGAAGCTTTTCTTTCTGCTTTTGGTCATTTCATCTGTACTATATGGTGTCTGGTTCACTGGAGCTGAACTGGGTTTGGGTCATTAAAGTGTTGTATATGTGAAACACACAAAGTGTCCAAATTATTTTTTGCAGCCACTATAAAGTATGAAGTTGATGGTGCCAGTGTCAAACAGGAAGTGATGTCGTGTCTCAAACACTTTGACCTGATTTGGTTCTGAAACTTGTTTTGTTGCAGTGAAGAATTAGTGACGTGAAACATGAAACACAATGTTAATATATGTTTTAAACATGTGTATGCAAGTGTCTTTATTCATAAAGTGTAGTTTTATGTTCTGTGATATAATGCATTGTAGTGCTGTGAAAGGTGCATGATTCTATATTATTTATACATTTTAATAGTGTGTTTTATGTTAGGTTAGGAACATGTCATACAGGCAAAATTCAATATTTAGGGATTAGGGATTTTCAAAATTAGGGAGCAAAAATTACAAAAAACAAACACAAAACAAGAGAACATGAACTATGAAGACAGAGTTACAGAAATACACTGACATCACATTTATTGATGAGTATAATGTCATATGATGTTGTATGAAGCTCACTGGTTTAAATTGCTTATTTGTTGTTGAGAATCAGTGAATCAATCAGTGAATCAATCAGTGAATCAGTGAATCAATCAGTGAATCAAACAGTGAATCAAACAGTGAATCAATCAGTGAATCAATCAGTGAATCAGTGAATCGACTCTCGTATCAGTTCACGAGTCCTTGTGTTTCACGACGATATGATTGGAAAAGTGTATAATACAATTTTAAAAAGTGTTTTGTAATAATCATTTTATTGTTCCCTATTTGGTTTGTAAATTGATACTGTTCAATAAAAATAATAAATACAAATAAAAAATAAAAAATAAATGTGTGTGATGATGTTAAATGCTGGAGAATAATCCATCAGTTCTCATCTGAATGAGCATCAGGACAGAAAAACACTTTCAGTTCATTTAGAATAAACTCTAGACATGTTTCAGTGTGTGATTTACATTGTGTTGAATGAATGGAAAAGCTTCATATGTGTTTCTTCTGCTTTTAGTGCTGATGTCCCTCATCCACTCTGGACTCAGTCAAGGTACTGTGTGTTACCAGCCCGATCTCACGACCAATTCGTACGAATTTGTACGAGTGGCTAATTCGTAACAATTCATACGACCTCACTCGTACGAATTTGTACGAATTTGTAGGATTTTTGCTAAATCGTACATATTTTACGAATTCCAAATTCGTATGAATTTATACGAATGACCTACTCCTGACCCCGCCCCTAAACCTACCCATCACGTGGGTTTAGACAAATCGTACGAATCCGTACGAGTGAGGTCGTATGAATTCGTACGAATTAGCCACCTTTTAATCATTCGTACAAATTCGTACGAATTGGTCGTGAGATAGCGTTGGTGTTACTGCAGTAAATTATTATTATTTAGCTAATGTCAATTGTGTTTTAGTACCGTAGTTTATTTGTCTAGATGGATTCATCAGGATAGTAGTTTACAATATATGGTTTATAACCACCATATTGCCTTCATGGATTCATCAGGATCCCACATTTGTCACTTTGCTGTTTTATGCCCATGCTTTGCATATATTTCACATAATCATCTGACTGTAGTTCCTTATGCTGCAAAACATTACAGAAATCTGCTATTTATTCAATCAATCAAACAGTCTTGCATTGTAAAAAAGTTTAGTCAGACATTGATTTCAAAAGATCATAATTCACTGTATAAAACAGAAATGAGTTCTGCACTGTGAGAGTTTTATTTGCATGTTTTTGAGTTTATGCTGCAATTGTAATTATTGACTGTGTGTCATTAAGATCTTGAGCACCAATGCTAAGCTTTATTCATTCAGTGTTTGGCTGGAAGAGAAAAGTGCTTGAGAACAGACAGACAGAAGTTAGTAAGTTCCCAGTTCAGATCTTTAAAACACTCTGACTGTAAACAGCATCATCTACTGGTCAGAACAGATCAATAATACAATAAAGATATGCATAAATATGGATATATGTATCAGTTTCATTTAGTTTTTACCAATTCATATATTTCTGATGTAATCATTACAATTTACAAGCAAACTAGATTTTTAATTGAAGTGTTTTTCTCCTGAGGAAGTTTTGAGATCATGAAGTGATCTTGATACTGCAATGCTTTTCAATATTTACTTCTATGTTTCTCAGTGAAACCTGTAGTGACGGTGAAGCCAGATCAGCGTGTGTTCAGAGGAGAGACAGTCACTCTCACATGTGACATACAGAGAGAAGAAAACATTCAGTGGAGATACCGCTGGATTATAGATGGACACACTTTCTATCCATATACAACAAGAGCAGAGTTCAGTTTCACAGCTGATGTGTCTCTCAGTGGTGAATACAGTTGTAGAGGACTGGGATACTCATACACAGACTACAGTGATGCTGTTACACTGACTGTATCAGGTGAGTCTTCATATTCACTTCTGTTTAATGATCATTTAATATCCATATTTCAACACTTATAATCTTCAGCCACATCTGTTAAGAGGACTGAAGAAATTAACTTACAGCACACGTCGTGTGTGTGTGTGTGTGTGTGGTGTGTGTGTGTGTGTGTGTGTGTGTGTGTGTGTGTGTGTGTGTGTGTGTGTGGGGGGGTTGTGGTTTATTATAAAATCCAGTAAATTGTGGATTTCCAGTGTTATGTGCGTCTCCATCTTTGGTGTTAACTTTAGTCACTGTCACTATGGTTACAGGAAATATTCAGGTTTATCAATAGAAAAGGACTTGAGCGATTGAGTTCAGCACTGATGAGTTTTGTGTTGAAGTCAGAGAGAATGACGTGATTTACAGATTATTAGTGTTGTAGTCAAAACCACAAACTGAGACCAAGACCAGAGTGTTTTCCCAGATAACACATTTTTGTTCTAAGAACGTTTTTAAAACATTTTTGTTTTGGTGATGGAAACGTTAAAGTGTCCATTTTTCTTAGTGCTAGTGGAGCTTTTTTTTTTTTTTTGTAAGATTATTATGATATGAATATTATTTTAACCTATTTTGTATTAACAACTCAAATCAAGTTCAAGTTCAAGTGTCTTTATTTGTACCCGAAGGTAGATTTAGTTTGCAGTCCTCATACACACATATGGAAAAACAAAAGAGAAACACACATCACACCTCATTCAAACTTAAGACAGTAAAAATTCGGAAATTACAAAATTAAAACTTTAAAAATAAAATAAAAATAAAAAGTTCTTATCGGTCCAGAATAGATTAAAACATACATAAAAGCAATAATAAAACAAATAAAACAAATAAAACACCTGTGCAAAGTATAGTTATGACTTATTCTTCAGTGTAATGGCTGCAAGAACAAAACTGTTTTTGTGTCTTTTTGTTCTACACCGAGTGATTATGAACCTCCGCCCAGCGTGTAGAAGCTGAAACTCTGTGTGCAATGAACTGTCATTTAAGATTAAACCAGTTATGCGCTGTAACTGTTTTGTGTTCAAGGTCTCCACATTGAGCTGTGGCAATCAGCCAATCAGCCTGCTAGACCACTTTACTATTTGGTTGAGTGAATTTTTATTTTTCAAAGAGAGGTTCCCAAACCATGCTGCTAGCGCTAATGTTAAAACTGATTCAATAAAAGCGTGGTAAAAGAGAGTCATGATGTATTTGTCAATATGAAAGAGACTCAGTTTTCTCAAACAGAACAGGCGCTGATGCCCTTTTTTGCACACAACTTCACAGTTAGTTTCAAATGTGAGTTTTGAGTCTATTATTGTCCCCAGGTATTTGTACGATTGCACACATTTAACAGTTTGACCTTTGATTGATGTGATTTCTTGTGTTTTGGATTTTTTTCCTAAAATCAATGAGCATGTCCTTTGTTTTGGCTATACGTTTAGTTGAAGGTGAGATGCCTCACACCATTCAACAGTCATTTATGACCATGGCCTGTTTCACTGTCTTGGAGCTAACGATTACTGAGTCATCTGCGTATTTAATTATGGTCCTATTTCTCCACCTGCTCTGGCACATATTTGTGCACAGGGTGTAAAGAAGAGGTGAGAGTACGCATCCTTGTGGGGAGCCGGTTGATGAACAGACTCTGTCAGAGAGACTGCCATTCACTCTCACTCTTTGCGTCCCGTTTGTTAAAAAGTTAAGGATCCAGCCTACCAGGTTATTGCTCAGGTCAAACTGTTCTAGCAGCCTTGTGATTAAACTATGGGGTTGAATTGTGTTAAAAGCAGAGGAAATGTCAACAAATAAAAGTCTGGCATGGGAGCCACTGTTATCCAAAAGCTTAAAAATAAAATGAAGTAAAGTGACTGTGGCGTCTTCTACCCCCTGCGGGGTCTATAAGCAAACTGCAGAGGGTCGAGTCAATGCTCGGTTTCCTTAATATTTCAGACCTCACCAACTTTTCAAATACTATCATTACGATTGATGTGAGTGCCACGGGTCTAAAATCATTACGGATTTTGGGGGTGTTGGATTTGGGAACAGGGACAACCACAGCATCCTTCCAGAGTCAGGTACTAATTGTGCCTCTGAAGATTTGTTAAAAACAGAATGGAAAGGAGCACTCAATTGCTTTGCACAGGTTTTGAGTATGTGGCCACAGATGTTATCTGAACCATCCCACTAAACATCAGACGTCTATTGGACAGGCAGATCGTGTCTATATTGCGTCAGTCGGTCCAAGACCAATTTCTGACCTTTATGTAACGTGCAATCTAGGTCCGCTATTTGGACATCTAACTATGACCCCACCTGGACGTCAATATAATGTTCAATATTTGAACGCCGGAATAGGTAATTTTCTGGATGTTATGTGGACGTCTAAGACCGGTGCAGGAAATTGACAAGATCTAGGTTTGCAAAGTTACCTCCATATGAGGTATTTTCTACGTCATGTTTGGAAGTCAGATTTTGGTTCCTGGAAGGTGCGGACTGTGACGCCATGTGGACGTCTAAGACAGGTGCAGGAAATTGACATGATATAGGTTTGAAAAGTTACCTCCAAATGAGGTATTTTCTATGTCATGTTTGCAAGTCAGATTTTGGTTCCCTGAAGGTGCAGACTTTGACGCCATGTGGACGTCTCAGGTGCAGGAAATTGACATGAACAATGAATGTAGGGAAATGTTTGATTGACTGAGGCATTAATCATTGACATGCTGATTAATGCCCTTTCCAGAAGGTGGAGGGCCTGTTTTCTGTACCAGTTAAATTTCCTGTAGCTTTGTTTGGCTTAGTTTATGTGGTGGAAAGGCAATTAAATAAGGCAACAGAAAAATTAACTGGAACAGTTGAAATGAGACAAAGGTTATGAACAGTGCAGTATAAAAGCACTGTCTGCACCTCCTCAGGTCCTTTGGACGTTAATACAGGACGTTTGTTGGACGATTAATAAGATGTAATTTGGCGTTATAGTCTGCACCTTTAAGGTATCAAAATGGGACGTCCACAATGACCACATTTGAAGTATAATTAGCCCTTATGCAGAAATTCTATGGACGTTAATACAGGACGTTTGTTGGACGACTAATAAGACGTAATTTGGCGTCACAGTCTGCACCTTTAAGGTATCAAAATGGGATGTCCACAATCCCACTAAACATTGGACGTCGGATAGACGTCAACATGCAGATCATGTCTATATTGGGTCCGTCAGTCCATGACCAATTCTGGACATCTATTCGACGTCCAAACTAGGTCCACTATTTGGACGTCCAACCATGACCCAACTTGGACGTCATGCTATCGTTCAACATTTGACCGTTGAACTGGGTCATGTTTTTGGACCTCATTTGGACGTCTATTACAGGTACAGGAAATTTACATGATTAATAATCAATATTTTTTTTATTTACAAATATCAACATTGTTGTTATCAACATGATTAATACATATGAATAGGCTACAGATTATTTATAATTATTTAAGATAGTTTTCCAAAAACTGCATTTGATTGTCTCAAGCATGCAAAGGTGTATTTCTGTAGCTCAAACAGTAGAGTGTTAGCGCTTGTGTAATGGCCACCTAGTGCAACGCCTAGATCATGGGTTCGATTCCCAGGGAAAGCAGGAATGTAAAAGTGTAATGCCAATGTAAATGTGTAATGCAATGTAAATGTGTAATGCAGTCACTGTGGATAAAAGCGTCTGCCAAATGCATAAATGTAAATACATGTTACAGATAACATCCTTTAAAAATGTCCTCTACCTTTTTGAAACATGGGACTACAGTTATAGAAGTTATAGAATATACTAAATTTGATGTTAAAAAAGACGTCCACAAACGACCACATTTGGTCCCACCGACGTCAATATTAAAGAAAAGACGTCACTCTAACGTCACATTGCGCAGTGGGATGACCACATTTGGAGTACAATTTGCCCTTACACAGAGGTCCTCTGGTCGTTAGTACAGGACGATCATTAGACGACAAAAAAAGACGTCGTCTGGCGTTACAGTCTGCACCCATAGGGGACCAAAATGAGACGTCCACAACAACCATATCTGGACTACATTTAGCCCTTAAACAGAAGTCCTGTGGAAGTTGATACAGGAAGTTCGGTAGACGGCGGAAAAATACGTTGATTGGCGTCACAGTCTGCACCCTCCTGATACCGACATAGGACGGACAAGCACACCGTTGAAACTACGTCATCTGGAGGTAACTTTGCGCAGGGGGATGGCTTTTGTTAACTCTTATAGAGGGGAAGGCTTTGTGCACTTCTTTTTGTCTTATATGAAAGTGATGAACATCAATGAGCTGGTTACTCAAATTGTAGATCTCATGCTAAAATCAAAAGTATTAAAACGATTGTAAAATTGGTTAAGAGCACTGGGAGCTCAGTGTCTGAGCTGAAACCCATCCATGGTGACTGGGCTGTTGCTCTTTAGATTCTGGAGGCCTGCTACGGTTTTCATACTGACCCAGGCTGAACCAAGGTTATTTGTTTGCCACCTTGTGCTCCAATTTATGTTTATAGTCTCGTTTTGCTTTGAGAATTACTAATTTTAGATCCTTTTTTTTTTTCCTTTTTCCTTTTTTAAATGTCATCCTCAAAAAAACTTTATTAATCCAACGGGGAAAGTTACAGTGACGTGATACACAGCAAAATCCTCAGTGTTGAATGATCTTGATGTCTAAATGGGTCCAAGAGTATTAAAGATGAAGAAACTACAGTTTTTGTGCTAATTTTGAGAACATTATTAAATACCAGATAACATTGAACAAACATGTTATTAACGTTACTGGAAGAATTTATTCATAACTTTGAGAAATCCTTCATAACGTTAGCCAAAGTTATGCCAACGTTCCCTGTTAGCTGGTTATGGTAAAAGTATATTTATACTTATTTATACAGTGGGACAACTAATTTTCTCTTCCACTTGTCTTACAAAAAATCCACTTGTCCCAGACAAGCGGACAAGCCTTAATGTCGAGCCCTGATTTATCACAAAGGTTCAACACAAACTGCACATCTAGCGGGCAAAACTAACTCAGTGAGGGAGATCAACCACACAAACTGCACAAGTAAAGAGAAAGTTGGCACACCAGCTTCAATAATAGAAACATGTATTTCATATATTAAATATTTAAATTTTGTTTTGTAACTGTGTAACAAACTGGTTTGCCAACTGTCTCTTCCTTTTTGCAAAAGTATATTTATCACCATTATGACCAAGACCAGTGTAATGTATTTCTGTCACAGGATGGCGTCATGAACTAGAGAAAATCCCTCTGGAAACTGTTGGTCAAATGCTTTGCTCAAGGACACAATAGTGATGGTTAACAGTTCATTCACTGCAGGGTTTATACCAGCAACATTCCCATTTACAACCAGCGTTTACAACTGTCCTTCTGAGTAATTAGTGAGGAGTTAGCATGTTTTACACTTTAAAATAATGGGCCACATCACTAGTAGTTCTTGCGGGATGACATGGTAACGCTTGAGTAATTAGTGAGGAGTTAGCATGTTTTACACTTTAAAATAATGGGCCACATCACTAGTAGTTCTTGCGGGATGACATGGTAACGCTTAAGTAATTAGTGAGGAGTTAGCATGTTGTTCACAAGTAATACAATTTATTTAATTTTATATTTGACACATACTGTACAGGCATACATTTCTGTGAGGCACTAGTAATATTCAAACAAACATTGTAATCTGGAAGATGTGGTTTTGCGATTATCGCAACATAAATGCAGCCAATTTCTTCATTGAGGATGCAAATTGTTTTTGACAAGAGAACATCAATGTTTATATCCTAAAGAGAAGTCCTCCTCAGGCGGCTACTGTAACATAAAGGTAGGTCGTTGGAGTGAGACATTGAACTGACACTCAAAAGAGCTCCTAATAGTGAACTAATCCAATCATGTCAGCATCACTTCCTAATTATTTAAAATTTTAAACAAATTATCATTATTAGTATTATTCTGTGTTTAAGTTTGAATTAAACAGAGAACATACGTCCATCCTTTGGTAAGAGTAGTCACAATCTCAACCTGTAGCTAATGTATTTGGGGGTATATAATATTCATAAACTGGTTTCCACAAATAACCCATTTGAGGCACAAGCTTCTGAAATGTTATGACCATGTTAAGAGTAAAAAAACAAAAACATAATTGTTCACTTTTTAGACATGTTACTTTTGTGATTAGTAATTAATTGGT
This sequence comes from Chrosomus eos, assembly GCA_036326025.1. Classification (NCBI taxonomy): domain Eukaryota; kingdom Metazoa; phylum Chordata; class Actinopteri; order Cypriniformes; family Leuciscidae; genus Chrosomus; species Chrosomus eos. The sequence goes on along the minus strand of JAZAVI010000085.1, from coordinate 51,978 downwards.
TATTCTTTCTTAGTTCACAAGTAGTTCTCAATGAGGATATATTTCTTTAGTAATAATCAAATACCTACCAAGGAACTACCTTTGTACTAAATTACCTATTACTTACTGCTTAGTTAATATTGCTTCCATATTAGTTAATAGTATTAAGTTCGGTGTTAATGCAGTACTACCTATTACTTCCTGCATAGCTACTTGTTAACTATGGACCATTATTCTAAAGTGTTACCAAAGAAACAATAGTGTCTCCTAATGGTGGGTAGTAGAAAAGCACCATCAGTAACATTTAACTGTTACACTAGTGCTGAGCAGAACCCAACATTACTGTTCAGAGACAAACACTGTTTATAGAAACAAAACCTTCAACCTCTCCAATATTTATCGACAGTTGTCAGACATCTCTGATCACTAATGTTATGAAAAAAGGAAAAAACGAATGTCACAGAATACGCCTTATTCACGGCAGCGCCATCTTTGATTTTTAATGAGAATGAAAGCGAGGCTGTGAGGGATAGACATGCATCTCTTCAATGGGCTGTACTGTTATTTAATGTGTTTTCGGATTGTTCTGCTCATGAAACACTGGAAAAATATCTTTCCAAGAAATTTCAGTTGAGAAAAAACTCCCGACAATATAAGCTGTGGAAAATTGTAAGTAATCTAGGAGCTTTATTCAGCTTTTTACAGCGGATGCCATTGGAAACACGGTAAGTCTATCCCTCACAGCCTCACGTTCATACCTGTCATGGCGCTGCTCTGAATAAGGTCTATGATTCACACAGACGCACCCCTGCTAAACAATACGGCTGTCGCTGTCAAAACTGCACTTTATACGTGACCAGAAAAATACATTAAAGCTTAGAAATGTTCAGACTGTCCAGTTATTTCACAGCAGACACACAGGATTATTTTACTGAATATGACAGAGGAAAATAAACTCCAGATGTTGAAAGAAATCACTCATCAAACACAAAGGAACAGGTTTACTAGTCATTATCTTTACTAATAAAGTGAGATTATACAGAATATACAAGATTTAAACACTTTTAAATAATGATGTACATATTGTATAATCCACATTTGTGTGATATATTTGAATGCAAAAGAACAAACATGCAGACTGGATATGAATATCAACATTTAATTATTTTTATATGATATATTAAATAATTATTATAAACATTGTTGATAGTTCATATTCAGATCTATAATGCTAATCTGAAATCCATATTTCAGCTCTTAATCTCTTCTGTATGAACTGTTGCAGACAAATATTGAATGATTTGTGTAACACATGTGAACTCTGACTCTGGAGGATCTGAATCTGTTGTTGTTCTCCTGCAGATCTAAAGCCGAAGCCTGAACTCACATCAGATCCTGCAGGAGCTGCACTGACTGGAAACACAGTGACTTTGACCTGTCGCATGGATCCGTCCACTGGAGACTGGGACTCTTACTGGTACAAACACACACTGAACCCTGAGACAGAGAAGAAGAAAACACACTCCTACAGCCTGAAGATTGATTCAGTGTCTGATGGAGGCCAGTACTGGTGTAGAGCTGGAAGAGGGAAATCAGTCTATTACACACAATACAGTGATGCACTGTGGGTAAATGTTACAGGTGAGAGAGACTGTAGTGTGTGATGCAACAAATACAGATCAGAGACAATATCTACACAACTTCTGAAACTATAAATGCAATAATCTGTGTTTGTACAGAGAGTCCTAAAGCTGTGGTGACGGTACGACCTGATGAACGAGTGTTTAGAGGAGAAACAGTCACTCTCAGATGTGATATAATGTGGGGAGGAGACACTGAGTGGACATACAGATGGGAAATAGAGGGAACCAACAACCAATATAAAAACACTGTCAGCCGAACCTCAACACAAGAGTTGAACATCAGCAGTGTTGATCTCTTTCACAGCGGTAAATACACCTGTACAGGACAGATACACACTCACAGCTCTCAGCGCAGTGATGCTGTTACACTGACTGTATCAGGTGAGTTTGTGTTTGTTGTGATCAGCTTCTCCATCAGTTTCTCTACGGCTCTGTAACTCATGATGTTTTGTTCAGCTGAAGCTCAGGCATCAGTGCGAGTGTCTCAGTCACAGCCGTGGCTGACTGAAGGAGAATCAGTGACTCTGATCTGTGAGGTTTCAGGCTCCTCTACAGGCTGGACGTTCAGCTGGTTCAGAGATCATGATCATCTGTCAGACAGCAGCAGAGGAGCTGGAGGATCTTACACTCTCAGTCCTGCTGCTCTACAGCACACAGGAGTTTATACGTGCAGAGCAGAGAGAGGACGACCAGCCTATCACACACACAACAGCAGCTCACACACACTGTGGATCACTGGTGAGGGTTTATGCTTGTGCTCATCCGGATCTGTGTTTCACTGCAGTCTCTGTGCTGTCAGTTTTGATGGAGATTTTCCTCTTTTCAGGTGTTTCTGCTTCAGTGTCTCTGGTCATCAATCCCAGCAGAAGTCAACACTTCTCCTCTGACTCTCTCTCTCTGAGCTGTGAGGATCAGAGTAACTCTGCTGGATGGACAGTGAGAAGATACACAGACAAAGACACACAAACTTGTGCAAAACAAACAGGATCTCGATGTGTAATCGACTCTCTCAGCACATCTGACACTGGAGTGTACTGGTGTGAGTCTGAATCTGGAGAGAAACGTCGTCCTCGAAACATCACTGTACATGGTGAGTCCAATCACGCTTACTACTATAAAACACAATACTTTACTTCACTTTATTGTCATTGTACACAAGATACAACGAAATTGCGGAGCTTCTGCATAAGGTGCATGGTACATAAAACGTACAAATAAGTAAAAATAAGTTAGATAAGTAAGTACAGATACATAAAATACATAGTACAAAGAAATATATTAAAATATTTACGCTTATTGTGCTTGGTAAAAAGTCAGTACGAGAATGTTCACTGCATATGTGTGTTTAGTGCAATTATAGCTCTGGGAAAAAAGCTGTCCTTGAGTCGTTTTGTCCTTGATTTAAAACATCTGTACCGCCTACCAGTGGGCAACAGGTTAAACAGATGGGAACCAGGATGAGAGTGATCTTTTTCAATGCTCAGGGCTCGGCTGAGGCAGCGGGAATTGTAAAGGTCCTTCAGGGAGGGAAGAGGGCAACCAATGATCCTCTGCGCGGTGTTAATAGTCCGCTGTATTCCCTTTCTCTCCCGCCTCAGTACAGCTACAGTACCATACTGAAATATGGTATGTCAGCAGGCTCTCCACTGCAGAGTGATAGAAGGTCTCCAGCAGCTTCTCCTTTAGATTGTTCCTCTTTAACACTCTCAGGAAGTGAAGGCGCTGCTGTGCCTTCTTGATGATTGTTGTGGTGTTGGCTGACCATTTGAGGACTGCTGAGATGGTTGTACCAAGGAATTTGAATGTTTGAACCCTCTCTACGCAGTCTCCATTGATGTGAAGGGGAGTGGGGTCTGCCCTGTGCCTTCTAAAATCGAGGATGATTTCCTTTGTTTTGGTGGTATTTAGTGTCAGGTTATTGGCTAAACACCACTCTGACAATCTCAGGATCTCATTTCTGTAGGCAGCCTCATCCCCCTTTGAAATTAGTCCCACCACTTTAGTATCGTCTGCGAATTTGATGATGTTATTCTGGTGATGGACTGGGCGGCAGTCATACGAAAAAAGAGAGTACAGAATTGGGCTCAGCACGCACCCTTGAGGGGAGCCAGTGCTGAGCGTGCGGGTGGAAGAGAAGTGAGGACCGAGTTTAACAGTCTGAGGGCGGTCCGTCAGGAAATTCCTGATCCAATTGCAAGTGAGTAAGGGGAAGCCCAGGTCTGTGAGTTTGCAGAAGAGAATGTCCGGTATAATAGTATTGAAAGCTGAGCTATAATAAATGAAAAGCATCCTCACATAGCTCTCCTGATGTTCCAAATGGCACAGCGCATTGAGAGCTATGGCTAATGCATCCTCAGTTGATCTATTAGCTCTATAAGCAAACTGGTGTTCATCAAAAATGAAAGGGAGGCAGGTTTTCAGATGGTACAACACCAGCCTCTCAAGGCACTTTGTGATGATCGGTGTAAGGGCAATAGGGCGATAGTCATTGAGATTATCTGTGGCTGATTTCTTTGGTATGGGGATAATTGTGGAAGATTTCAAGCAGGATGGAATTAAGGCTTGTGTCAGAGAGAGGTTGAAAATGTTTGTGAAGACTCCTGAGAGCTGGTTAGCACATCCCTTGAGCACCTTTCCTGGGATGCCATCAGGGCCTGAGGCTTTCCGTGTATTCACTGTTCTAAGCACCCACCTCACTTCATGCTCCTGGACAGTGAATGGAGGGGTACCAGAGTCTGTTGTAGACTGAAGTGATGTGGTATTTTTCAGCTGTGGTTTATCAAAGCGAGCAAAGAAGCAGTTCAGTTCCTCTGCTAGTGGAGCCGAGCTGCTTCCAGCTGCACATCTGCTGCCTCTGAAGTTTGTTAGGTGCTGGAATCCCTGCCATACCTGCCGTGATTTGCCATCTGTGAAATGATCTTCTACCTTATTTTTGTAGTCCTTCTTCGCATCCTTAATCCCTCTCTTCAGGTTGGCTCTAGCAGCACTGTAAAGAGCTCTATCACCTGACCTAAAGGCAGCTTTCCGATCTTTAAGGAGCTTATAGACTTGGCTGGTCATCCAAGGCTTCTGATTTGGAAAAACCCGAAAATATAAAAAATAAAAACAATCTGTTCAAGATTAAAAAATATTATAATTGAGAATTTAGTCATGCATTAAACTAACTGAAAAAATTAGATTTATTTTTCACCCAGCACATTGAATATCAAGACTTCATCTCTATAATAAAATACACTAGATTATCATTAAGTATTGGATTAATATATATAATGTGATAACACAATATAATACATGTGAATATTATGTAATTTATTCCTGTGATCAAAGCTGTATTTTCAGCATCATTACTCCAGTCTTCAGTGTCACATGATCCTTCAGAAATCCCTATAATATGATGATGTGAAGCTCAAGAAACATTTTTGATTATTATCAATGTTGAAAACAGTTGTGCCGACTCATATTTTTGTGGAAAACATTATTTTTCTTTAGTGAATAGAAAGTTTGAAGAACATTTATTTGAAATATAAAAATTTGGTAACATTATAAATGTTTTTTTTGATCAATGCTTCACATTTGATAATGAATCCTTGCTGAATAAAAGTATCAGTTTCTCAGATTAATGATAGTGAACATTTTGACCCTCCACATCTTATTAATAATTGAAGTATGTCCCTGATTAATAAAGCCTGTATCATCACAGAGAGTATTGAGGGCGGCTTCTGTCAAATTGAGTGATTTATTGCCATCATAAAGCCCCTCCCCTACCCATTTATGGCCTGGGTGGGATTTTCCCACGTTAGCCCCGCCCCTTTCCCCGCCCACTTCCGGGTATGTCATGTGACCGTGGGAATTCCCTAGACTCAGCCCCTCATCCCCCCAACCCCTCCCTTAGGGGTGTGAACATCTGTAGAGTTGTGGGGTGGGGGTGTCACCCCCACGATTACTAGCTCTTAATGTGAAAATGTTCAAAAATGATAAAAAACATTTAAAACAATCTTTTTTAAGAAGGATGACAGAGTCAGAGATGAGTTTAGTGTTTTTTATTAAAGACTTTTTCATACACTTTAAAACAATGTGTTAAAAAGTATATATTTTTTCTTAAAGTAATCAAAAAATGTGTTAGTGTTATTACATCAAATAGTTGTGCTTTGTAACATGGTTAAATGTTAAAATGTCATTTAAAACGTTTTTTCAGTAAAACAAGAGTTTTTTTTTTTACCTTAAAATGGTTAAAACTGTTTCAAACACAGCATAATATTTAAACTATATGTTTAAAATCATTTTCAGTAAAACAAGTTAAAGAGTTTTTTTTTTACCTTAAAATGGTTAAAACTGTTTCAAACACAGCATAATATTCAAACTATATGTTTAAAACCATATTAAAAAAAAGACCTTGCGTTTTTTACAAACCGTTTTGTTGAATAAAGAACACGAGTTAACCAGTTCGCTGTTTAAAGATGTGTAAAAGTGAACAGAGTGCATCTTCTCCAAAGTTGAGAGATTTTCAAGTAATCTCCGGGGGAGCATAGCGAAAACACATCTGCTTACATGAAAGATCTGCCCAGAAATGACGATCTGAAAGAGCGTTCTGAGCCACACGCAGACTCCTCCCACGACACGCCTTCCACAGCGTAAGCGTGGGAAATACAACAAGCGTCACACATACGTCACACACACACGCACATAATGAAAGAGTCCACCTCCGCCGCGGTCTATTTAAAAAGGAGCTCACGTTCTGCGGGGGAATACTTGTGATTTTTTATTCAACTAGAAACTATGGCTTCTGCAGCACCCAAAACTCCTGAGAGATGCCTTGATGAGGTTATGGAGGATTTAACATTGGCTCCGCGAAAAAAAATACATGGACCGCCACTAACACGATTTCTCCACGAGATGGCGGACCACGTGAAGTACACTTTTCACCTGTCTGGAGGAAGGGCGTGCGCGTACGAGTTTGACAAAGACATGCGTGAAGTCAGACTCTTGAACGTTGATGACGATGATATGTTCACGTGGAATACTTCTGAAGACCCTGATTTGGTTTTCACAGAAAGGGATTGGATACTATTTTACACAAAAGTGTGGAGAGACTTGAAAGACGGCGGTGATGTCCCTCTTTTCATCGGCGAGTGGCAAGGATTATCAGCTGGTACGAGATACCGGATCCTCGCGGATAATGCCAACAAACATCCTGACGACTACATATACATTTTATGCAGTGATTTCGCGTCGGGTGCATCAGAATGCACATGGCCCATTGTGGAGGCCGAACATTTGAAATACTACGATTTAAAATTTATGTTTCAATGGAAAGACCTATCCGTATTGGAGGAAATTTTTTCTAAGATCATGCAGTTCTTTAAATGGAGTGACGCGTATGATAGATACAAGGCTGTCAAAGTCAAACTGTTTCATCCTGATTGGTGCACACCTGCAAGGAGGGGCGTGTATATAGCACCGCCTACACTCTACAAACATTAATACCCGCCCACACTGCCATTCTGTCTCAAACACTCAACATGTCTCAAGAGGATATCACAACCCCGTTCTCTCCTAACGGATCTATTGATGGTTACGGAGCAGATGGATTATCAGATGCTATTAATGGATATCCTCAGAAGAGCATCGAATGGCTAAATAAATTTTGTACTGATCTCGGATATCACAACCTGTCTTTCCTCACAAACTACGCGGGCGCTGGGCGTGCAGCTGCAGTGGCTGCTGATGAACCAATCAACGACGCCCCGGACACCACCGGCGACGCGCCGGACGGATGCCTTGGCGATACTGGCCACCGGATTATTAAAGCAGTCGTCACTGTCATATTGGAATATCTGATTGATAAGCAAATGAAGAAAGACTGCGTTGGATGTACCGTAGACCACCCATCCCAAACAAGACATTCGTGTCTGTTTGAGCCTGCTGCTTATTATTTTTATGGTTGTTTTGATGAGATCAACCTGAAACTTCTTCAGCCAGACTTGAAAAAGATCTTGGCTAAGACTTTGAAACTGTGTGGAATAACGACTCATCTGCAAAGAATCCAGGGTCTATCGAGACGATTTTGTTTGAGCTCAAAGATGAGATGTACATAGTGGAACGCCTGGGGTGTATCAGACAGAAGCTGATCGACGAGAGCTGTGAACAGATCGTGTACAATGCTGTAGACACCTGGAAACTTGCTGATGCTGAAAACGCCGACTCTACCTGCGTGTGATGATGGGGAATTCCTGTGCCTCCTGGATCACCAAACATTTCTTTAAATCACATATTAAACGTGAAATATCAAAGCTGTTGTACATTATTATTGATGATCATACGTCAAATGCCGACGTGACTGCGGATAATACGGGTCTAACGAAATTAATGTTTCAAATGAACACTGTGCGTAGATTATCGAGTGACTGGAATAATATGTTGAATATATCTGTAAACAAAGATGCATGTATAATTGTCAAAAACATTCTCGAACTCATGCCTGAATGCAAGGAATCTCTTAGAATAGGAAATATTGTATGTCTTTGCACGTATGTAACAGATGTCTGCAAACTGTTAAGAAAAGAGCACCAGGATGTTTGTAAAATTATTGATATTATGACCGAATACATGTTGGAGAAAAATTTTGAAATGTGTGTGCATTTTATTTTGATGTTTGGATTAGCTATTACATAATTAAACCTGTGTATGTTGTAACCCTATACTTTTTTCTATTCTGAAATAAAAATTAATAAATGTTCCTGAAATAAAAAAAACTTTATTGTTTGTTGATTGTAAAAAATAAATAAAAAAATAAAAAACTGACCAACGACGTTGTATGTTTCATTATTTTCTGAAATAATAATAGATAATCCTGAAATAAAACTGAACAACATTACATGTGTTTCATTATTGTCTGAAAAAAACTCGTAGTGTCGACATGGCAGAGCTAATGAAGAAAATTTACTACGACCCTGCGAATTCTGGTGCTTTGGGGGGTAAAAACAGATTAAAACGGGCTGTGTTACAGCAATACAATGTAAAACTATCTGATAAAGAGGTGTCTGATTGGCTCTCCAGTCAAGACACATACACTCTACATCGTACTGCACCAATAAATTATAAACGAAACCGTGTGATGGTGTATGGAAAAAATCACCAATTTCAGGCCGATTTAGTTGACATGTCGGAATTCTCACAACAGAACAATAATATTAAATACATAATTACGGTTATCGATATTTTCAGTAAATTCGCTTGGACACGCGTACTGAAAAATAAGACGGGGCCGGAAGTGACTAAAGCTTTTCTATCTATTTTGAGAGAAGGCCATATACCTGCAAAATTACAAACAGATAAGGGTACAGAGTTTTTCAATAAGCATTTTCAACAGTTGATGAAAAAATACGGTATACACCATTTTGCAACAGCCAGTGATCTAAAGGCAAGTGTGGTTGAAAGATTTAATAGGACTTTAAAATCACGTATGTGGAGGTTTTTAACAGCTGTAAATTCCAAACGTTACTGTGATATATTGCAAGATCTGACAGAGGGGTATAATTCCAGTTATCACAAATCCATTAAAATGCGCCCGTTGGATGTGAATAAAGAAAATGAAGATGTAGTGTTTAATAATTTATACGGGAAAATACGTAAAGAGACACCCAAATTTAAATTCTCAATTGGTGATGTTGTGAGAGTCTCTAAAGTCCGAGGTATATTTACTAAGGGGTATGAGCAGAATTATACAGAGGAATACTTCACCATAACTGCATGCATTCCACGTACCCCACCCGTCTACCGATTACAAGACTTCGATGGGGAATTTATCGATGGGTGTTTTTATGAGGAAGAACTACAAAAAATTATTGTTAGTGATGATAAATCATTTAAGATTGAGAAGATTCTGCATAAACAAAAACGAGGAAAAGTCACGTACGTTCTAGTCAAATGGTGGGGATGGCCCTCCAAATTTAACAGTTGGATAGCTGAAAAACAGGTGCTGGATCTGCAGGGCCCGTTAAAACCATAGAGAATTCATGACAGATGTCATTAAATAACTAGATTAAAAAGTTCGTCGAGACAAACTTTAAGTTGGCTTGTGAAAGTTTGGACCAGAGAGTTTGAAGAAGTTTAAAGTAGTTTGAAGATTAAATTAGTTTATAGTTTTAATTAGTTTAAAGTTTAAATTAGTTTGAATTTTAAAGTAGTCTGAAGTGTAAATTAGTTCAAAGTTTAAATTAGTTTAAAGTTTAAAGTAGTTTAAAGTTTGAATTAGTTTAAAGTTTAAATTAGTTTAAAGTTTAAATTAGTTTAAAGTTTAAATTAGTTTGAATTTTAAGGTAGTTTGAAGTGTAAATTAGTTCAAAGTTTAAATTAGTTTAAAGTTTAAATTAGTTTAAAGTTTAAAGGTTGCTAGGGTGTTCTAAGGTATTTTGGGGGGTTGCTAGGGTGTTCTAAGGAATTTTGGGTGGTTGCTATGGTGTTGCTAGGGTTTTCTAAGGTATTTTGGTTGGTTGCTAGGGTGTTCTAAGGTATTTTGGTTGGTTGCTAGGGTGTTCTAAGGTATTTTGGGTGGTTGCTATGGTGTTGCTAGGGTGTTCTGAGGTATTTTGGGAGGTTGCTAGGGTGTTCTAAGGAATTTTGGGTGGTTGCTATGGTGTTGCTAGGGTGTTCGAAGGTAATTTGGGTGGTTGCTAGGGTGTTCTGGGTGGTTGCTATGGTGTTGCTATGGTGTTCTAAGGCATTTTGGGTGGTTGCTAGGGTGTTCTAAGGTATTTTGTGTGGTTGCTAGGTGTTGCTAGGGTGTTCTAAGGAATATTTCGTGGTTGCTAGGGTGTTTTGGTTGGTTGCTAGGCGGTTGCTAGGGTGTTCTGGGTGGTTGCTAGGGCGTTGCTTGGCGGTTGCTAGGGTATTCTGGGTGGTTGCTAGGCGGTTGCTAGGGTGTTTTGGTTGGTTGCTAGGCGGTTGCTAGGGTGTTCTGGGTGGTTGCTAGGGCGTTGCTAGGCGGTTGCTAGGGTATTCTGGATGGTTGCTAGGGTATTCTGGGTGGTTACTAGGCGGTTGCTATGGTATTCTGGGTGGTTACTAGGGCGTTGCTAGGGTGTTCTGAATGGTTGCCAGGGTGTTGCTAGGTGGTTGCTAGGGTGTTCTGGGTGGTTGCTAGGCGGTTGCTAGGTTGTTCTGGGTGGTTGCTAGGGTATTCTGGATGGTTGCTAGGCGGTTGCTAGGTTCTTCTGGGTGGTTTCTAGGCAGTTGCTAGGGTATTCTGGGTGGTTGCTATGGCGTTGCTAGGTGGTTGCTAGGGTATTCTGGGTGGTTGCTATGGTGTTACTAGGGGTTGGTAGATGTCACAGATGGTTACTATGGAGTTTGTAGCATTTTCTTAGCATGATTTCACACTTAGCTAATCAATATTAGCATGTAGATATTCACTGCTAGCATGTGTAGCATGTAGCAAGTCCTGTTTGCTAGCATGAGTAAAAAGAGCCAACCCCCATCTCTATACGATGTTTTGATGCAGAGATATAGGTCTTGCAAAATGGTTGCTAGGGTACCCTGATTGGTTGCTATGGAGTTGATTGGCAGCTGCCAGTGTTGAATTTCTAAAGGCTTCTTTTCACTATGAATGATATAAACCAACTCCCATGCCTCTGTGACATTCAGAATGGAAGATATCCCTCTATAGAATTTGGTTGCTAAGCAGCTCGACAATGGTTGCTAGGGAGGGGCTAGGAAGTGTTGAGGTGATTCAGGATTGCCTGTTCGCTGCCCCGAGTCAAACGAGACCACCCTCGTTTTTCTATGACACTTCTATCCGGAGATATACTTTTGATCTCTTTCAATGGAAGTCTATGGAACTTGTTGCTAAGGTGCTCCAAATGGTTGCTAGGGCGTGGCTTAATAACTTCACAATGATCCTGAGAGACTGATTGGTCGTCTGAGTAAAATGAGCCCGCCCCCTTGTCTCTATGACACTGTGATCCAGAGCTATGTTCAATACAAAATCCCTATGCAATGTGTAGGACTACACCATAGTAAGTCAATGGGGCAACTTTGGGCAGCTCCTGCCCCCCAGGGGTGCAACTTTTACCCCATTGTGAGGTATGTTCTTACAGAGCCTGCCAGCCTCTTCAAATGTGGTAAATTACAAGTTTCTGAGAAATCATTGGTCAGTGCTACGAGTTGTCAAAGTTTGTGGCGATGTTAAGTCTATGGGATTTTTTTTACCCGATGATTTGCCCCTGGGGCAAACACCGTACCCCCCATCGCTAAGAAAAGTCACAGCACACCTCTCCTCAATAATCCGCACAATTTGACGCCTCAATCAGGGGTCTGTGATGTCGGCGTGTATTTTTTAAGAGATGATTACTATGGAGTTTTAAAAGGAGTTTTTATAGAGTTATTTAGTATGGCACGAGGCCTGCGGCCTCGTGCCTATCGCCCACGGTTGCTAGGGTGCTGTAACTGGTTGCTATGGTGTGACTATGAAGATTTTAGGCCATTACTTATTGGCTGCTTGATAAAATAAATCCTCTGAGGGAGAGAGAGAGAGGGCCTGACAGCAGCGCTGTCAGGCCCTTTTCTGTGGGTGTGTGTGAAAATGGCAGTTGGGATTTGAATTTTTGAACATTCCGCAATGTTAAGTCAATGGGAGTTTTTTCCGACTTTGATCGTCATTTTTAGGAAAACCGTAAGTCCGATCAGTTAGAAAAGATATAGCATACCGAGTCAGAACAGTTTGAGTGTCCGTGCCGAGTTTGGAGTATGTGGAGTTAAAGCTCTAGGAGGAGTTAGAGTTGTAAATTTTTGAGTAAGAATAATAATAATAACTAGATTAAAAAGTTCGTCGAGACAAACTTTAAGTTGGCTTGTGAAAGTTTGGACCAGAAAGTTTGAAGAAGTTTAAAGTACTTTGAAGTTTAAATTAGTTTATAGTTTTAATTAGTTTAAAGTTTAAATTAGTTTTGAATTTTAAAGTAGTTTGAAGTTTAAATTAGTTCAAAGTTTAAATTAGTTTAAAGTCTGAAGTATTTTAAAGTTTAAATTAGTTTAAAGTTTAAATGAGTTTAAAGTTGAAAGTAGTTTGAAGTTTAAATTATTTTAAAGTTAAATTAGTTTAAAGTTTAGTTTAAATTTTAAGGTATAGTTTGAAGTCATTTAATGTTGCTACTGTGTTTCTAGTGGGTTGCTAGGGTGTTCTAAGCTATTTTGGGGGGTTGCTAGGGTGTTCTAAGGTATTTTGGTTGGTTGCTATGGTGTTGCTAGGGTGTTCAAAGGTATTTTGGTTGGTTGCTATGGTGTTGCTAGGGTGTTCTAAGGTATTTTGGGTGGTTGTTAGGGTGTTCTGGGTGGTTGCTATGGTGTTCTGAGGTATTTTGAGCAGTTGCTATGGTGTTGCTAGGGTAATCTAAGGTATTTTGGGTGGTTGCTATGGTGTTGCTAGGGTGTTCAGAGGTATTTTGGGGGTTGCTAGGGTGTTCAGAGGTATTTTGGGTGGTTGCTATGGTGTTGCTAGGGTGTTCTAAGGTATTTTGGGCGGTTGCTAGGGTGTTCTGGGTGGTTGCTAGGGTGTTCTAAGGTGTTTTGGTTGGTGTTGTTCTATGGTGTTGCTCTAGGGTGTTCTAAGGTATTTTGGGTGGTTGGGTCTAGGTGTGTTGCTAGGGTGTGTTCTAAGGTATTTTGGGTGGTTGCTAGGGTGTTCTGGGTGGTTGCTAGGTGTTCTAAGGTATTTTGGTGGTTGCTATGGTGTTGCTAGGGTGTTCTAAGGTATTTTGGGTGGTTGCTATGGTGTTGCTAGGTGTTCTAAGTATGGGGTTCTATTTTGGGGTGTGTGCTAGGTGTTCTAAGGAATTTTGGGTTGGTTGTTTGGTGGTTGCTAGGTGTTCTAAAGGTATTTTGGGTGGTTGCTAGGGTGTTCTGGGTGTGTTGTATGGTTTCTAAAGGTATTTTTAGGGTTGCTGAGGTGTTGCTAGGTGTTCTAAGGTATTTTGGTGTGTTTGCTAGGGTGATTTGGTGGTTGCTAGGTGTTCTAAGGTATTTTGGGTGGTTGCTAGGGTGTTCTGGGTGGTTGCTATGGTGAACTATTTATGATTTTAAAAGTTCATAAGTGTATGAATTCATGAAAGTTCATAAGTGTATGAATTCATGAAAGTTCATAAGTTTATGAGTTTATAAGTGTATGAATTCATGAGTTTATGAGTTTAGAGTTTGTTTAAATGAGTAAGAGTTCAGAGTTTATTAATTTATGAGTTTAAGTTCATAAGTGTATGAATTCATGAGTTCATAAGTGTATGAGTTTATATGTGTACGAGTTTATGAGTTTAGAGTTTATAAGTTTATGAGTTCATAAGTGTATGATTTCATGAGTTTATGAGTTTAGAGTTTATAAGTTTATGAGTTGATGAGTTCATAAGTGTATGAATTCATGAGTTTATGAGTTTAGAGTTTGTTTAAATGAGTAAGAGTTCAGTTTATTAATTTATGAGTTTAAGTTCATGAGTTTATGAATTCATGAGTTCATAAAAGTGTATGAGTTTATACGTGTACGAGTTTATGAGTTTAGAGTTTATAAGTTTAAATGAGTCTAAGAGTTTAAGTTTAGAGTTTATTAATTTATTATGAGTTTAAGAGTTTAAGATTAGATAGATAAGTGTCATAGATAGATGAGTTTATTAGTTTAAATGAGTCTCAATGGCTCATATAGTATATAGAATGGCAGTTTGATTTAGTCTAGGGCTTCAAGGTATTTAGATTTGAATTTTTGACAGTTGGGGAGTTTGAAAATTTGAACATTCCGCAATGTTAAGTCAATGGGAGTTTTTTCCGACTTTGATCGTCATTTTTAGGAAAACCGTAAGTCCGATCAGTCTGAAAAGATATAGCACACCGAGTCAGAACAGTTTGAGTGTCCGTGCCGAGTTTGGAGTATGTGGAGTTAAAGCTCTAGGAGGAGTTAGAGTTGTAAATTTTAGTCTCAGAAAAAGAATAATAATAACTAGATTAAAAAGTTCGTCGAGACAAACTTTAAGTTGGCTTGTGAAAGTTTGGACCAGAAAGTTTGAAGAAGTTTAAAGTAGTTTGAAGTTTTAATTAGTTTATAGTTTTAATTAGTTTAAAGTTTAAATTAGTTTAAAGTTTAAAGTAATTTAAAGTTTAAATTAGTTTAAAGTCTAAATTAGTTTAAAGTAGTTTAAAGTATTTTAAAGTAGTTTAAAGTAGTTTAAAGTAGTTTAAAGTAGTTTAAATTTTAAGGTATAGTTTGAAGTCATTTAATGTTGCTACTGTGTTTCAAGTGGGTTGCTAGGGTGTTCTAAGGTATTTTGGGGGGTTGCTAGGGTGTTCTAAGAGATTTTTGGGTGGTTGCTATGGTGTTGCTAGGGTGTTCTAATGTATTTTGGGTGGTTGCTAGGGTGATCTGGGTGGTTGCTATGGTGTTCTAAGGTATTTTGGGCGGTTGCTATGGTGTTGCTAGGGTGTTCTGAGGTATTTTGGGTGGTTGCTAGGGTGTTCTGGGTGGTTGCTAGGGTGTTCTAAAGAATTTTGGGTGGTTGTTATGGTGTTGCTAGGGTGTTCTAAGGTTTTTTGGGTGGTTGCTATGGTGTTGCTAGGGTGTTCTAAGGTATTTTGGGTGGTTGCTAGGGTGTTATTGGTGGTTGCTAGGGTGTTCTAAGGTATTTTGGGTGGTTGCTATGGTGTTGCTAGGGTGTTCTAAGGTATTTTGGGTGGTTGCTAGGGTGTTATTGGTGGTTGCTAGGGTGTTCTAAGGTATTTTGGGTGGTTGCTATGGTGTTGCTAGGGTGTTCTAAGGTATTTTGGGTGGTTGCTAGGGTGTTCTAAGGTATTTTGGGTGGTTGCTATGGTGTTGCTAGGGTGTTCTAAGGTATTTTGGGTGGTTGCTAGGGTGTTCTGGGTGGTTGCTAGGGTGTTCTAAGGTATTTTGGGTGTTGCTATGGTGTTGCTAGGGTGTTCTAAGGTATTTTGGGTGGTTGCTATGGTGTTGCTAGGGTGTTCTAAGGTATTTTGGGTGGTTGCTAGGGTGTTCTGGGTGGTTGCTAGGGTGTTCTAAGGTATTTTGGGTGGTTGCTATGGTGTTGCTAGGGTGTTCTAAGGTATTTTGGGTGGTTGCTATGGTGTTCTGGGTGGTTGCTAGGGTGTTTCTAAGGTATTTTGGGTGGTTGCTATGGTGTTGTTAGGGTGTTCTAAGGTATTTTGGGTGGTTGCTAGGGTGTTCTAAAGTATTTTGGGGGGTTGCTAGCGTGTTCTGGGTGGTTGCTAGGGTGTTCTAAGGTATTTTGGGGGGTTGCTAGGGTATTCTGGGTGGTTGCTAGGGTGTTCTAAGGTATTTCGGGGGGTTGCTAGGGTGTTCTAAGGAATTTTGGGTGGTTGCTATGGTGTTGCTAGGGTTTTATAAGGTATTTTGGGTGGTTGCTAGGGTGTTCTGGGTGGTTGCTATGGTGTTCTAAGGTATTTTGGCTGGTTGCTATGGTGTTGCTAGGGTGTTCTAATGTATTTTGGGTGGTTGCTAGGGTGTTCTGGGTGGTTGCTAGGGTGTTCTAAGGTATTTTGGGTGGTTGCTATGGTGTTGCTAGGTGTTCTAAGGTATTTTGGGCGGTTGCTAGGGTGTTCTGGGTGGTTGCTAGGGTGTTCTAAGGTATTTTGGGTGGTTGCTATGGTGTTGCTAGGGTGTTCTAAGGTATTTTGGGTGGTTGCTATGGTGTTGCTAGGGTATTCTAAGGTATTTTGGGTGGTTGCTAGGGTGTTCTGGGTGGTTGCTAGGGGGTTCTAAGGTATTTTGGGTGGTTGCTATGGTGTTGCTAGGGTGTTCTAAGGTATTTTGGGTTGTTGCTATGGTGTTGCTAGGGTGTTCTAAGGTATTTTGGGTGGTTGCTAGGGTGTTTTGGGTGGTTGCTAGGGTGTTCTAAGGTATTTTGGGTGGTTGCTATGGTGTTGCTAGGGTGTTCTAAGGTATTTTGGGTGGTTGCTATGGTGTTGCTAGGGTGTTCTAAGGTATTTTGGGTGGTTGCTATGGTGTTGCTAGGTGTGTTCTAATGTATTTTGGGTGGTTGCTAGGGTGTTCTGGGTGGTTGCTAGGGTGTTCTAAGGTATTTTGGGTGGTTGCTATGGTGTTGCTAGGGTGTTCTAAGGTATTTTGGGTGGTTGCTAGGGTGTTCTGGGTGGTTGCTAGGGTGTTCTAAGATATTTTGGGTGGTTGCTAGGGTGTTCTGGGTGGTTGCTATGGTGAACTATTTATGAGTTTAAAAGTTTATAAGTGTATATTGTATGTGTATATATATATATATAAGTGTTTATAATTCATAAATGTATGAATTCATGAAAGTTCATAAGTTTATGAGTTTATAAGTGTATGAATTCATGAGTTTATGAGTTCAGAGTTTATGTTTAAATGAGTAAGAGTTCAGAGTTTATTCATTTATGAGTTTAAGTTCATAAGTGTATGAATTTATGAGTTCATAAGTGTATGAGTTTATACGTGTACGAGTTTAGAGTTTATAAGTTTATGAGTTTAGAGTTTATGAGTTTAGAGTTTATGAGTTTAGAGTTTATAAGTTTATGAGTTTAGAGTTTATTAGTTTAGAGTTTATGAGTCTAGAGTTTATAAGTTTATGAGTTTAGAGTTTATGAGTTTAGAGTTTATAAGTTTATGAGTTTAGAGTTTATGAGTTTAGAGTTTATGAGTTTAGAGTTTATAAGTTTATGAGTTTAGAGTTTATGAGTTTAGAGTTTATAAGTTTAGAGTTTATAAGTTTATGAGTTTAGAGTTTATGAGTTTAGAGTTTATGAGTTTA
This sequence comes from Chrosomus eos, assembly GCA_036326025.1. Lineage (NCBI taxonomy): Eukaryota > Metazoa > Chordata > Actinopteri > Cypriniformes > Leuciscidae > Chrosomus > Chrosomus eos. The sequence goes on along the minus strand of JAZAVI010000085.1, from coordinate 34,571 downwards.
GAGTTTATAAGTTTATGAGTTTAGAGTTTATGAGTTTAGAGTTTATGAGTTTAGAGTTTATAAGTTTAGAGTTTATAAGTTTATGAGTTTAGAGTTTATGAGTTTAGAGTTTATAAGTTTATAAGTTTATAAGTTTAGAGTTTATGAGTTTAGAGTTTATAAGTTTAGAGTTTATTAATTTATTATGAGTTTAAGATTAGATATATAAGTGTCATAGATAGATGAGTTTATTAGTTTAAATGAGTCTCAATGGCTCATATAGTATTTAGAATGGCAGTTTGATTCAGTCTAGGGCTTCAAGGTATTTAGATTTGAATTTTTGGCAGTTGGCCAGTTTGAAAATCTGAACATTCCGCAATGTTAAGTCAATGGGAGTTTTTTTCCGAGTTTGATCGTCTTTTTTAGGAAAACCGTAAGTCCGATCAGTTCGAAAAGATATAGCAACTCGAGTCAGAACAGTCTGAGTGTCCGTGCCGAGTTTGGAGTATGTGGAGTTAACGCTCTAGGAGGAGTTAGATATAGAAATTTAGCGACAGAATAATAATAATAATAATAAGTTTAAGTAGGATTTCAGTAAGTTGGCTCTCACAAGCCAACTTAATAATAATAAGTTTAAATAGGATTTCAGTAAGTTGGCTCTCACAAGCCAACTTAATAATAATAACTAGAATGTACATTTCCAGGAGAAAATGTGAAATGGTGCTTGCAGTGGCAAAACTCTCCACTCGGTTGCTAGGGTGTGGTACATAATTGCATACGAGCCAACAACCATGTCTGTACGATGTTGTGGAGCTGAAATATGGCTTCTATATGTTGCAATATGGTTGCTAGGTATCTTCAAATGGTTGCTAAGGTGTGGTTACACAGTTACCATGATGATATTTACAGACTGGTTTTCCCAACCGAAACGAAGAAGCACAGCCCCATGTCTATATGATTTTCTGGTTCTGAGATATAGCTCATTCATGTGTTTGTACGGTTGCTAGGGTACTCCAAATGGTTGCTTATTTAAATAAGGCTTATTTATACAGTTTATGGGGTAATATTTAAAGAGTATTTGCACATCTGGGTAAAAAAAATGCCCAACTCTGTGTTTTTACAATGTTTTGTTGCTGAGATATGGCTTGTAAATGTTGTTCAATGGTTGCTAGGGCCTGTAACTGGTTGCTAGGGCGTGGTTATGAAGTTGATATGTCACTACTCATTAGCTGCTTAATAGGACGAATCAACAGAGCCCAACCCCAAGCCTCTATGACCTTCTGAGCCAAAGATATGACTTTACAAATTTTTGCCAATGTTTAGTCTATGGGAGATTTTTCGGTAAATTTTTCGCCTGCCAGACGAACATCGTACAACTGATCGCTTATAAAAGTCATAGCACACCTCTCCTCAATAAACCGGTCAATTTGACACCTCATTCATGTGTCTACGACAAAAGATGTGGAAGGAGTTGCGTGCCGAAGTTTTGCCTGGGTGAATAGTAATTACAACACTAGAATGTACATTTCCAGGAGAAAATGTGAAATGGTGCTTGCAGTGGCAAAACTCGCCGCTCGGTTGCTAGGGTGTGGTACATGATTGCATACGAGCCAACAAACATGTCTGTACGATGTTCTGTTGCTGAGATATGGCTTATTCATGTGTTCAGGTGGTTGCTAGGTGGTTGCTAGGGTATTCTAGGTGGTTGCTAGGGCATTGCTAGACGGTTGCTAGGGTATTCTGGGTGGTTGCTATGGTGTTACTAGGTGGTTGCTAGGGTGTTCTGGGTGGTTGCTAGGTGGTTGCTAGGCGGTTGCTAGGGTATTCTGGGTGGTTGCTAGGGCATTGCTAGGTGGTTGCTAATGTATTCTGGATGGTTGCTATAGTGTTTCTAGGCGGTTGCTAGGGTGTTCTCTGGGTGGTTGCTAGGCGGTTGCTAGGGTATTCTGGGATGTTGCTAGGGCGTTGTTAGGTGGTTGCTAGGGTATTCTGGGTGGTTGCTAGGGCGTTGCTAGGCGGTTGCTAGGGTATTCTGGGTGGTTGCTAGGGCGTTGCTAGGTGGTTGCTAAGGTATTCTGAATGGTTGCTAGGGTGTTGCTAGGGTGTTGCTAGGTGGTTGCTAGGGTGTTCTGGGTGGTTGCTAGGTGGTTGCTAGGGTTTTTTGGTTGGTCGCTAGGCGGTTGCTAGGGTGTTCTGGGTGGTTGCTAGGGCGTTGCTAGGCGGTTGCTAGGGTATTCTGGGTGGTTGCTAGGCGGTTGCTAGGGTGTTCTGGGTGGTTGCTAGGGCGTTGCTAGGCGGTTGCTAAGGTATTCTTTATGGTTGCTAGGCGGTTGCTAGGGTATTCTGGATGGTTGCTAGGCGGTTGCTAGGGTGTTCTGGGTGGTTGCTAGGGCGTTGCTAGGCGGTTGCTAGGGTATTCTGGGTGGTTGCTAGGGCTTTGCTAGGCGGTTGCTAGGGTGTTCTGGTGGTTGCTAGGTGGTTACTAGGGTATTCTGGGTGGTTGCTATGGGGTTGCTAGGTGGTCGCTAGGGTATTCTGGGTGGTTACTAGGGCGTTGCTAGGCGGTTGCTAGGGTATTCTGGGTGGTTGCTAGGGCGTTGCTAGGGTGTTCTGGTGGTTGCTAGGGCGTTGCTAGGCGGTTGCTAAGGTATTCTGGATGGTTGCTAGGCGTTTGCTAGGGTATTCTGGGTGGTTGCTAGGGCGTTGCTAGGCGGTTGCTAGGGTATTCTGGGTGGTTGCTAGGCGGTTGCTAGGGTATTCTGGGTGGTTGCTATGGTGTTACTAGGTGGTTGGTAGATGTCACAGATGGTTACTATGGAGTTTGTAGCATTTTCTTGGCATGATTTAACACTTAGCTAATCAATATTAGCATGTAGCTATTCACTGCTAGCATGTGTAGCATGTAGCAAGTCCTGTTTGCTAGCATGAGTCAAAAGAGCCAACCCCCATCTCTATACGATGTTCTGATGCAGAGATATTGGTCTTGCAAAACGGTTGCTAGGGTAGTATGTTTTGTTGCTAGGGAGTGGCTTGGCAGCTGCCAATCATGAAGCTCCAAAGTCAATGTGAATGTATAAACCAACCCCCATCTCTATACGATGTCTACATGTAGAGATATAGGTCTTGCAAAATCGTTGCTAGGGTACTCTGTTTGGTTGCTAGGGAGCGGCGTGGCAGCTGCCAATCATGAAACTCCAAAGGCTGCTTGTCAGTATGAATGATATAAACCAACTCCCATGCCTCTGTGACATTCAGAATGGAAGATATCCCTCTTTGGATTTTGGTTGCTAAGGTGCTCGATAATGGTTGCTAGGGCGTGGCCAGTAAGTGTTGAGGTGTTTCAGGATTGGCTGTTTGCTGGCCCGAGTCAAACGAGCCCACCCTCATGTTTCTATGACACTTATATCCTGAGATATCCCTTTGATCTCTTTTAATGGAAGTCTATGGAACTTGTTGCTAAGGAGCTCTAAATGGTTGCTAGGGCGTGGCTTGATAGCTTCACAATGATCTTGAGACACTGATTGGCCGTCTGAGTAAAATGAGCCCGCCCCTTTGTCTCTACGACACTGGGATCCAGAGTTATGTTCAATATAAAAGCGGTTTCTATGGTGTAGGACGGCCCATTTCATGGGCCGTCCTACACCATAGTAAGTCAATGGGGCAACTTTGGGCCGCTCCTGCCCCCCAGGGGTGCAACTTTTACCCCATTGTGTGGTATGTTCTTACAGAGCCTATCAGCCTCTTCAAATGTGGTAAATTACACGTTTCTGCGACATCCTCGTTCCGAGCTACGACGCGTCAAAGTTTGTCGCAATGTTACGTCTATGGGATTTTTCGGCCGCTTTTTCGCCCCTGGGGCGAACATCGTACCCCCGATCGCTTATAAAAGTCATAGCACACCATTCCCGAATAATCCGCACGATTTGACGCCTCTTTCGTGGGTCTGTGACCAAAACTGCGGGACGAGTTACGCGCCGAAAAAGCGGCGGAATAAGAAGAATAAGAATAAGAACTAGAATGTACATTTCCAGGAGAAAATGTGAAATGGTGCTTGCAGTGGCAAAACTCGCCGCTCGGTTGCTAGGGTGTGGTACATGATTGTATACGAGCCAACAAACATGTCTGTATGATGTTCTGGTGCTGAGATATGGCTTATAAATGTGTTCAGGTGGTTGCTAACGCGGTTGCTAGGGTATTCTGGGTGGTTGCTAGGCGGTTGCTAGGGTGTTCTGGGTGGTTGCTAGGCGGTTGCTAGGGTGTTCTGGGTGGTTGCTAGGGCGTTGCTAGGCAGTTGCTAGGGTATTCTGGATGGTTGCTAGGCGGTTGCTAGGCGGTTGCTAGGGTATTCTGGATGGTTGCTAGGCGGTTGCTAGGGTGTTCTGGGTGGTTGCTAGGCGGTTGCTAGGGTATTCTGGGTGGTTGCTAGGGCGTTGCTAGGCGGTTGCTAGGGTGTTCTGGGTGGTTGCTAGGCGGTTGCTAGGGTGTTCTGGGTGGTTGCTAGGCGGTTTCTAGGGTGTTCTGGGTGGTTGCTAGGCGGTTGCTAGGGTATTCTGGGTGGTTGCTATGGTGTTACTAGGTGGTTGTTAGATGTCACAGATGGTTACTCTGGAATTTGTAGCATTTTCTTGGCATGATTTAACACTTAGCTAATCAATATTAGCATGTAGCTATTCACTGCTAGCATGTGTAGCATGTAGCAAGGCCTGTTTGCTAGCATGAGTCAAAAGAGCCAACCCCCATCTCTATACGATGTTCTGATGCAGAGATATTGGTCTTGCAAAACGGTTGCTAGGGAACTCTGTTTGGTTGCTAGGGAGTGGCTTGGCAGCTGCCAATCATGAAGCTCCAAAGTCAATGTGAATGTATAAACCAACCCCCATCTCTATACGATGTTTACATGTAGAGATATAGGTCTTGCAAAATGGTTGCTAGGGTACTCTGTTTGGTTGCTAGGGAGTGGCTTGGCAGCTGCCAATCATGAAACTCCAAAGGCTGCTTGTCAGTATGAATGATATAAACCAACTCCCATGCCTCTGTGACATTCAGAATGGAAGATATCCCTCTTTGGATTTTGGTTGCTAAGGTGCTCGATAATGGTTGCTAGGGCGTGGCCAGTAAGTGATGAGGTGATTCAGGATTGGCTGTTTGCTGGCCCGAGTCAAACGAGCCCACCCTCATGTTTCTATGACACTTATATCCAAAGATATCCCTTTGATCTCTTTTAATGGAAGTCTATGGAACTTGTTGCTAAGGAGCTCTAAATGGTTGCTAGGGCGTGGCCAGTAAGTGTTGAGGTGATTCAGGATTGGCTGTTTGCTGGCCCGAGTCCAACGAGCCCACCCTCATGTTTCTATGACACTTATATCCTGAGATATCCCTTTGATCTCTTTTAATGGAGGTCTATGGAACTTGTTGCTAAGGAGTTCTAAATGGTTGCTAGGGCGTGGCTTGATAGCTTCACAATGATCTTGAGACACTGATTGGCCGTCTGAGTAAAATGAGCCCGCCCCTTTGTCTCTACGACACTGTGATCCAGAGTTATGTTCAATATAAAAGCGGTTTCTATGGTGTAGGACGGCCCATTTCATGGGCCGTCCTACACCATAGTAAGTCTATGGGGGCAACTTTGGGCAGCTCCTGCCCCTCAGGGGTGCAACTTTTACCCCACTGTGAGGTATGTTCTTACAGAGCCTGTAAGCCTCTTCAAATGTGGCAAATCACACATTTCTGTGAAATCTGAGCTCTGAGCTATGACTCTTCAAAGTTTTTCACCATGTTAAGTCAATGGGGTTTTTTGGGCAACTTTGGGCAGCTCCTGCCCCCCAGGGGTGCAACTTTTACCCCATTTAGGGGTATGTTCTTAAAGAGCCTGTCAGCCTCTTCAAATGTGGCAAATCACACGTTTCTGTGAAATCTGATCTCTGAGCTATGGTTCGTCAAAGTTTTTCCCCATGTTAAGTCTATGCGTTTTTTTTGGGCCGTTTTTCGCCCCTGGGTCGAACATCGTACCCCCGATTGCTTATAAAAGTCATAGCACACCATTCCCGAACAGGCCGCACGTTTTGACACCTCATTCATGGGTCTGTGACAAAAACTGCGGGAGGAGTTACGCGCCGAAAAAAAAGTGGAAGAAGAAGAAGAAGAATAATAATAAGTATGAGCAATAACACTAATGTTGCTTTGCCATAGGCAAGCACCATTAATAACTAGAATGTACATTTCCAGGAGAAAATGTGAAATGGTGCTTGCAGTGGCAAAACTCGCCGCTCGGTTGCTAGGGTGTGGTACATAATTGCATACGAGCCAACAACCATGTCTGTACGATGTTGTGGAGCTGAAATATGGCTTCTATATGTTGCAATATGGTTGCTAGGTATCTTCAAATGGTTGCTAAGGTGTGGTTACACAGTTACCATGATGATATTTACAGACTGGTTTCCCAACCGAAACGAAGAAGCACAGCCCCATGTCTATATGATTTTCTGGTTCTGAGATATAGCTCATTCATGTGTTTGTACGGTTGCTAGGGTACTCCAAATGGTTGCTAAGGCTTATTTATACAGTTTATGGGTAATATTTAAAGAGTATTTGCACATCTGGGTCAAAAAAATGCCCAACTCTGTGTTTTTACAATGTTTTGTTGCTGAGATATGGCTTGTAAATGTTGTTCAATGGTTGCTAGGGGCCTGTAACTGGTTGCTAGGGCGTGGTTATGAAGTTGATATGTCACTACTCTTTAGCTGCTTAATAGGACGAATCAAAAGAGCCCAACCCCAAGCCTCTATGACCTTCTGAGCCAAAGATATGACTTTACAAATTTTTGCCAATGTTAAGTCTATGGGAGATTTTTCGGTAAATTTTTCACCTGTCAGACGAACATCGTACAACTGATCGCTTATAAAAGTCATAGCACACCTCTCCTCAATAAACCGGTCAATTTGACACCTCATTCATGGGTCTACGACAAAAGATGTGGGAGGAGTTGCGTGCCGAAGTTTTGTCTGGGTGAATAGTAATTACAACACTAGAATGTACATTTCCAGGAGAAAATGTGAAATGGTGCTTGCAGTGGCAAAACTCACCGCTCGGTTGCTAGGGTGTGGTACATGATTGCATACGACCCAACAAACATGTCTGTACGATGTTCTGGTGCTGAGATATGGCTTATTCATGTGTTCAGTTGGTTGCTAGGTGGTTGCTAGGGTATTCTGGGTGGTTGCTAGGGCATTGCTAGACGGTTGCTAGGGTATTCTGGGTGGTTGCTATGGTGTTGCTAGGGTGTTCTGGGTGGTTGCTAGGCGGTTGCTAGTGTATTCTGGGTGGTTGCTATGGCGGTTGCTAGGGTATTCTGGGTGGTTGCTAGGGCGTTGCTAGACGGTTGCTAGGGTATTCTGGGTGGTTGCTAGGCGGTTGCTAGGGTGTTCTGGGTGGTTGCTAGGGCGTTGCTAGGCGGTTGCTAGGGTATTCTGGATGGTTGCTAGGCGGTTGCTAGGGTGTTCTGGGTGGTTGCTAGGCGGTTGCTAGGGTATTCTGGGTGGTTGCTAGGGCGTTGCTAGACGGTTGCTAGGGTATTCTGGGTGGTTGCTAGGCGGTTGCTAGGGTGTTCTGGGTGGTTGCTAGGGTGTTCTGGGTGGTTGCTAGGGCGTTGCTAGGCGGTTGCTAGGGTATTCTGGATGGTTGCTAGGCGGTTGCTAGGGTGTTCTGGGTGGTTGCTAGGCGGTTGCTAGGGTATTCTGGGTGGTTGCTATGGCGTTGCTAGGTGGTTGCTAGGGTATTCTGGGTGGTTGCTAGGCGGTTGCTAGGGTGTTCTGGGTGGTTGCTAGGCGGTTGCTAGGGTGTTCTGGGTGGTTGCTAGGGCGTTGCTAGGCGGTTGCTAGGGTATTCTGGATGGTTGCTAGGCGGTTGCTAGGGTGTTCTGGGTGGTTGCTAGGCGGTTGCTAGGGTATTCTGGGTGGTTGCTAGGGCGTTGCTAGGCGGTTGCTAGGGTGTTCTGGGTGGTTGCTAGGCGGTTGCTAATGTGTTTGGGGTGGTTGCTAGGCGGTTGCTAGGGTGTTCTGGGTGGTTGCTAGGGCGTTGCTAGGCGGTTGCTAGGGTATTCTGGATGGTTGCTAGGCGGTTGCTAGGCGGTTGCTAGGGTATTCTGGATGGTTGCTAGGCGGTTGCTAGGGTGTTCTGGGTGGTTGCTAGGCGGTTGCTAGGGTATTCTGGGTGGTTGCTAGGGCGTTGCTAGGCGGTTGCTAGGGTGTTCTGGGTGGTTGCTAGGCGGTTGCTAGGGTGTTCTGGGTGGTTGCTAGGCGGTTGCTAGGGTGTTCTGGGTGGTTGCTAGGGCGTTGCTAGGCGGTTGCTAGGGTATTCTGGATGGTTGCTAGGCGGTTGCTAGGCGGTTGCTAGGGTATTCTGGGTGGTTGCTAGGCGGTTGCTAGGGTGTTCTGGGTGGTTGCTAGGCGGTTGCTAGGGTATTCTGGGTTGTTGCTATGGCGTTGCTAGGGTATTCTGGGTGGTTGCTAGGCGGTTGCTAGGGTATTCTGGGTGGTTGCTATGGTGTTACTAGGTGGTTGGTAGATGTCACAGATGGTTACTATGGAGTTTGTAGCATTTTCTTGGCATGATTTAACACTTAGCTAATCAATATTAGCATGTAGCTATTCACTGCTAGCATGTGTAGCATGTAGCAAGTCCTGTTTGCTAGCATGAGTCAAAAGAGCCAACCCCCATCTCTATACGATGTTCTGATGCAGAGATATTGGTCTTGCAAAACGGTTGCTAGGGTAGTATGTTTGGTTGCTAGGGAGTGGCTTGGCAGCTGCCAATCTTGAAGCTCCAAAGTCAATGTGATTGTATAAACCAACCCCCATCTCTATACGATGTTTACATGTAGAGATATAGGTCTTGCAAAATGGTTGCTAGGGTACTCTTTTTGGTTGCTAGGGAGTGGCTTGGCAGCTGCCAATCATGAAACTCCAAAGGTTGCTTGTCAGTATGAATGATATAAACCAACTCCCATGCCTCTGTGACATTCAGAATGGAAGATATACCTCTTTGGATTTTGGTTGCTAAGGTGCTCGATAATGGTTGCTAGGGCGTGGCCAGTAAGTGTTGAGGTGATTCAGGATTGGCTGTTTGCTGGCCCGAGTCAAACGAGCCCACCCTCATGTTTCTATGACACTTATATCCTGAGATATCCCTTTGATCTCTTTTAATGGAAGTCTATGGAACTTGTTGCTAAGGAGCTCTAAATGGTTGCTAGGGCGTGGCTTGATAGCTTCACAATGATCTTGAGACACTGATTGGCCGTCTGAGTAAAATGAGCCCGCCCCTTTGTCTCTACGACACTGGGATCCAGAGTTATGTTCAATATAAAAGCGGTTTCTATGGTGTAGGACGGCCCATTTCATGGGCCGTCCTACACCATAGTAAGTCAATGGGGGCAACTTTGGGCAGCTCCTGCCCCTCAGGGGTGTAACTTTTACCCCACTGTGAGGTATGTTCTTACAGAGCCTGTAAGCCTCTTCAAATGTGGCAAATCACACATTTATGTGAAATCTGAGCTCTGAGCTATGACTCTTCAAAGTTTTTCACCATGTTAAGTCAATGGGGTTTTTTGGGCAACTTTGGGCCCCTCCTGCCCCCCAGGGGTGCAACTTTTACCCCATTTAGGGGTATGTTCTTAAAGAGCCTGTCAGCCTCTTCAAATGTGGCAAATCACACGTTTCTGTGAAATCTGATCTCTGAGCTATGACTCTTCAAAGTTTTTCCCCATGTTAAGTCTATGCGTTTTTTTTGGGCCGTTTTTCGCCCCTGGGGCGAACATCGTACCCCCGATCGCTTATAAAAGTCATAGCACACCATTCCCGAATAATCCGCACGATTTGACACCTCATTCATGGGTCTGTGACAAAAAATGCGGGAGGAGTTACGCGCCGAAAAAAAAGTGGAAGAAGAAGAAGAAGAAGAAGAAGAATAATAAGTATGAGCAATAACACTAATGTTGCTTTGCCATAGGCAAGCACCATTAACTAGAATGTACATTTCCAGGAGAAAATGTGAAATGGTGCTTGCAGTGGCAAAACTCGCCGCTCGGTTGCTAGGGTGTGGTACATGATTGCATACGAGCCAACAAACATGTCTGTACCATGTTCTGGTGCTGAGATATGGCTTCTATATGTTACAATATGGTTGCTAGGTATCTTCAAATCATTGCTAAGGTGTGGTTACACAGTTACCATAATGATATTTACAGACTGGTTTCCCAACCGAAGCAAACAAGCACAGCCCCATGTCTATACGATATTCTGGCTCTGAGATATAGCTCATTTATGTGTTTGTACGGTTGCTAGGGTACTCCAAATGGTTGCTAAGGCTTGTTAATACAGTTTATGGGGTAATATTTAAAGAGTATTTGCACATCTGGGTCAAAAAATGCCAAACTCTGTGTTTTTAGAATGTTTTGTTGCTGAGATATGGCTTGTAAATGTTCTTCAATGGTTGCTAGGGGCCTGTAACTGGTTGCTAGGGCGTGGTTATGAAGTTGATATGTCACTACTCATTGGCTGCTTAATAGGACGAATCAAAAGAGCCCAACCCCAAGCCTCTATGACCTTCTGAGCCAAATATATGATTTTATAAATGATGTGCCAATGTTAAGTCTATGGGAGATTTTTCGGCAAATATTTCGCCCGCCAGACGAACATCATACACCTGATTGCTTACAAAAGTCATAGCACACCTCTCCTCAATAAACCGGTCGATTTGACACCTCATTCTTGGGTCTACGACAAAAGATGTGGGAGGAGTTGCGTGCCAAAGTTTTGTCTAGGTGAATAGTAATTACAATACTAGAATGTACATTTCCAGGAGAAAATGTGAAATGGTGCTTGCAGTGGCAAAACTCACCGCTCGGTTGCTAGGGTGTGGTACATGATTGCATACGAGCCAACAACCATGTCTGTACGATGTTGTGGAGCTGAAATATGGCTTCTATATGTTGCAATATGGTTGCTAGGTATCTTCAAATGGTTGCTAAGGTGTGGTTACACAGTTACCATGATGATATTTACAGACTGGTTTCCCAACCGAAACGATGGAGCACAGCCCCATGTCTATATGATTTTCTGGTTCTGAGATATAGCTCATTCATGTGTTTGTACGGTTGCTAGGGTACTCCAAATGGTTGCTAAGGCTTATTTATACAATTTATTGGGTAATATTTAAAGAGTATTTGCACATCTGGGTCAAAAAAAGGCCCAACTCTGTGTTTTTACAATGTTTTGTTGCTGAGATATGGCTTGTAAATGTTGTTCAATGGTTGCTAGGGGCCTGTAACTGGTTGCTAGGGCGTGGTTATGAAGTTGATATGTCATTACTCATTAGCTGCTTAATAGGACGAATCGAAAGAGCCCAACCCCAAGCCGATATGACCTTCTGAGCCAAAGATATGACTTTACAAATTTTTGCCAATGTTAAGTCTATGGGAGATTTTTTCGGTAAATTTTTCGCCTGTCAAGACGAACATCGTACAACTGATCGCTTATAAAAGTCATAGCACACCTCTCCTCAATAAACCGGTCAATTTGACACCTCATTCATGGTCTACGACAAAAGATGTGGGAGGAGTTGCGTGCCGAAGTTTTGTCTGGGTGAATAGTAATTACAACACTAGAATGTACATTTCCAGAAGAAAATGTGAAATGGTGCTTGCAGTGGCAAAAAACACCACCCGGTTGCACATGATTGCATATGGGCAAACAACCATGTATGTACGATGTTCTGGTGCTGAGATATGGCTTATTCATGTGTTTGTATGGTTACTAGGGAACACTATATGGTTGCTAGGGTGTTCTGGGTATTTGCTATGGTGATGCTAGGCAGTTGCTAGGGTATTTTGGGTGGTTGCTAGGACGTTGCTAGGCGGTTGATAGGGTATTCTGGGTTGTTGCTAGGAGGTTGCTAGGCGGTTGCTAGGGTATTCTGGGTGGTTGCTAGGCGGTTGCTAGGGTGATGCTAGGTGGTTGCTATTGTGTTCTGGGTGGTTGCTAGGGCATTGCTAGGGTGTTTTGGGCGGTTGCTAGGGGTTGCTAGGCAGTTGCTAGGGTGTTCTGGGTGGTTGCTAGGGTGTTGCTAGGCAGTTCTGGGTGGTTGCTAGGTGGTTGCTAGGGTATTCTGGGTTGTTGCTAGGGCGTTGCTAGGCGGTTGCTAGGGTATTCTGGGTGGTTGCTAGGGCGTTGCTAGGCGGTTGCTAGGGTATTCTGGGTGGTTGCTAGGGCGTTGCTAGGTGGTTGCTAAGGTGTTCTGGGTGGTTGCTAGGCGGTTGCTAGGGTGTTTTGGTTGGTTGCTAGGCGGTTGCTAGGGTGTTCTGGGTGGTTGCTAGGGCGTTGCTAGGCGGTTGCTAGGGTGTTCTGGGTGGTTGCAAGGCGGTTGCTAGGGTATTCTGGGTGGTTGCTAGGGCGTTGCTAGGCGGTTGCTAGGGTGTTTTGGTTGGTTGCTAGGTGGTTGCTAGGCGGTTGCTAGGGTGTTCTGGGTGGTTGCTAGGGCGTTGCTAGGCGGTTGCTAGGGTATTCTGGATGGTTGCTAGGCGGTTACTAGTGTATTCTGGGTTGTTGCTAGGGCGTTGCTAGGCGGTTGCTAGGGTATTCTGGGTGGTTGCTAGGGCGTTGCTAGGCGGTTGCTAGGGTATTCTGGGTGGTTGCTAGGGCGTTGCTAGGCGGTTGCTAGGGTGTTTTGGTTGGTTGCTAGGTGGTTGCTAGGCGGTTGCTAGGGTGTTCTGGGTGGTTGCTAGGGCGTTGCTAGGCGGTTGCTAGGGTATTCTGGATGGTTGCTAGGCGGTTGCTAGGGTATTCTGGGTTGTTGCTAGGGCGTTGCTAGGCGGTTGCTAGGGTATTCTGGGTGGTTGCTAGGGCGTTGCTAGGCGGTTGCTAGGGTATTCTGGGTGGTTGCTAGGGCGTTGCTAGGTGGTTGCTAAGGTGTTCTGGGTGGTTGCTAGGCGGTTGCTAGAGTGTTTTGGTTGGTTGCTAGGCGGTTGCTAGGGTGTTCTGGGTGGTTGCTAGGGCGTTGCTAGGCGGTTGCTAGGGTGTTCTGGGTGGTTGCAAGGCGGTTGCTAGGGTATTCTGGGTGGTTGCTAAGGTGTTCTGGGTGGTTGCTAGGCGGTTGCTAGGGTGTTTTGGTTGGTTGCTAGGCGGTTGCTAGGGTGTTCTGGGTGGTTGCTAGGGCGTTGCTAGGCGGTTGCTAGGGTGTTCTGGGTGGTTGCAAGGCGGTTGCTAGGGTATTCTGGGTGGTTGCTAGGGCGTTGCTAGGCGGTTGCTAGGGTGTTTTGGTTGGTTGCTAGGTGGTTGCTAGGCGGTTGCTAGGGTGTTCTGGTGGTTGCTAGGGCGTTGCTAGGCGGTTGCTAGGGTATTCTGGATGGTTGCTAGGCGGTTGCTAGGGTGTTCTGGGTGGTTGCTAGGCGTTGCTAGGCGGTTGCTAAGGTATTCTGGATGGTTTCTAGGCGGTTGCTAGGGTGTTCTGGTGGTTGCTAGGCAGTTGCTAGGGTATTCTGGGTGGTTGCTAGATGTTGCTAGGCGGTTGCTAGGGTATTCTGGGTGGTTGCTAGGGTATTCTGGTGGTTGCTATGGTGTTACTAGGTGGTTGGTAGATATCACAGATGGTTACTATGGAATTTGTAGCATTTTCTTGGCATGATTTAACACTTAGCTAATCAATATTAGCATGTAGCTATTCACTGCTAGCATGTGTAGCATGTAGCAAGTCCTGTTTGCCAGCATGAGTAAAAAGAGCCAACCCCCATCTCTATACGATGTTTTGATGCAGAGATATTGGTCTTGCAAAACGGTTGCTAGGGTACTATGTTTGGTTGCTAGGGAGTGGCTTGGCAGCTGCCAATCATGAAACTCCAAAGGCTGCTTGTCAGTATGAATGATATAAACCAACTCCCATGCCTCTGTGACATTCAGAATGGAAGATATCCCTCTTTGGATTTGGTTGCTAAGTGCTCGACAATGGTTGCTAGGGCGTGTCCATATGTGTTGAGGTGATTCAGGATGGCTGTTTGCTGCCCGAGTCAAACGAGCCCACCCTCAGTTTCAATGACACTTATATCCTGAGATATGCCTTGATCTCTATTAATGGAGGTCTATGGAACTTGTTGCTAAGGAGCTCTAAATGGTTGCTGGGGCGTAGCTTGATAGCTTCACAATGATCTTGAACACTGATTGGCCGTCTGAGTAAAATGAGCCCGCCCCTTTGTCTCTACGACACTGTGCTCCAGAGTTATGTTCAATATAAAAGTGGTTTCTATTTCATGGGCCGTCCTACACCATAGTAAGTCTATGGGGGCAACTTTGGGCAGCTCCTGCCCCTCAGGGGTGCAACTTTTACCCCACTGTGAGGTATGTTCTTACAGAGCCTGTAAGCCTCTTCAAATGTGGCAAATCACACATTTCTGTGAAATCTGAGCTCTGAGCTATGACTCTTCAAAGTTTTTCACCATGTTAAGTCAATGGGGTTTTTTGGGCAACTTTGGGCCGCTCCTGCCCCCCAGGGGTGCAACTTTTACCCCATTTAGGGGTATGTTCTTAAAGAGCCTGTCAGTCTCTTCAAATGTGGCAAATCACACGTTTCTGTGAAATCTGATCTCTGAGCTATGATTCGTCAAAGTTTTTCCCCATGTTAAGTCTATGCGTTTTTTTTGGCCGTTTTTCGCCCCTGGGGCGAACATCGTACCCCCGATCGCTTATAAAAGTCATAGCACACCATTCCCGAACAGGCCGCACGTTTTGACACCTCATTCATGGGTCTGTGACAAAAACTGCGGGAGGAGTAGCGTGCCAAACTTTGGCCAGAAGAATAAAAATAAGAACTAGAATCTACATTTCCAGGAGAAAATGTGAAATGGTGCTTGCAGTGGCAAAACTCGCCGCTCGGTTGCTAGCGTGTGGTACATGATTGCATACGAGCCAACAACCATGTCTGTACGATGTTGTGGAGCTGAAATATGGCTTCTATATGTTGCAATATGGTTGCTAGGTATCTTCAAATGGTTGCTAAGGTGTGGTTACACAGTTACCATGATGATATTTACAGACTGGTCTCCCAACCGAAACGAAGAAGCACAGCCCCATGTCTATATGATTTTCTGGTTCTGAGATATAGCTCATTCATGTGTTTGTAAGGTTGCTAGGGTACTCCAAATGCTTGCTAAGGCTTATTTATACAGTTTATGGGGTAATATTTAAAGAGTATTTGCACATCTGGGTCAAAAAAATGCCCAACTCTGTGTTTTTACAATGTTTTGTTGCTGAGATATGGCTTGTAAATGTTGTTCAATGGTTGCTAGGGGCCTGTAACTGGTTGCTAGGGCGTGGTTATGAAGTTGATATGTCACTACTCATTAGCTGCTTAATAGGACGAATCAAAAGAGCCCAACCCCAAGCCTCTATGACCTTCTGAGCCAAAGATATGACTTTACAAATTTTTGCCAATGTTAAGTCAATGGGAGATTTTTCAGTAAATTTTTCGCCTGTCAGACGAACATCGTACAACTGATCGCTTATAAAAGTCATAGCACACCTCTCCTCAATAAACCGGTCAATTTGACATCTCATTCATGGTCTACGACAAAAGATGGGAGGAGTTGCGTGCCGAAGTTTTGTCTGGGTGAATAGTAATTACAACACTAGAATCTACATTTCCAGGAGAAAATGTGAAATGGTGCTTGCAGTGGCAAAACTCGCCGCTCGGTTGCTAGCGTGTGGTACATGATTGCATACGAGCCAACAACCATGTCTGTACGATGTTGTGGAGCTGAAATATGGCTTCTATATGTTGCAATATGGTTGCTAGGTATCTTCAAATGGTTGCTAAGGTGTGGTTACACAGTTACCATGATGATATTTACAGACTGGTCTCCCAACCGAAACGAAGAAGCACAGCCCCATGTCTATATGATTTTCTGGTTCTGAGATATAGCTCATTCATGTGTTTGTAAGGTTGCTAGGGTACTCCAAATGCTTGCTAAGGCTTATTTATACAGTTTATGGGGTAATATTTAAAGAGTATTTGCACATCTGGGTCAAAAAAATGCCCAACTCTGTGTTTTTACAATGTTTTGTTGCTGAGATATGGCTTGTAAATGTTGTTCAATGGTTGCTAGGGGCCTGTAACTGGTTGCTAGGGCGTGGTTATGAAGTTGATATGTCACTACTCATTAGCTGCTTAATAGGACGAATCAAAAGAGCCCAACCCCAAGCCTCTATGACCTTCTGAGCCAAAGATATGACTTTACAAATTTTTGCCAATGTTAAGTCAATGGGAGATTTTTCAGTAAATTTTTCGCCTGTCAGACGAACATCGTACAACTGATCGCTTATAAAAGTCATAGCACACCTCTCCTCAATAAACCGGTCAATTTGACATCTCATTCATGGGTCTACGACAAAAGATGTGGGAGGAGTTGCGTGCCGAAGTTTTGTCTGGGTGAATAGTAATTACAACACTAGAATGTACATTTCCAGAAGAAAATGTGAAATGGTGCTTGCAGTGGCAAAACTCACCGCTCGGTTGCTAGGGTGTTTTACATGATTTCATACGAGCCAACAACCGTGTCTGTACGATGTTGTGGAGATGAAATATGGCTTCTATATGTTGCAATATGGTTGCTAGGTATCTTCAAATGGTTGCTAAGGTGTGGTTACACAGTTACTCTGATGATATTTACAGACTGGTTTCCCAAACGAAACAAACAAGCACAGCCCCATGTCTATATGATGTTCTGGTTCTGAGATATAGCTCATTCATGTGTTTGTACGGTTGCTAGGGTAATCCAAAATGGTTACTAAGGCTTGTTCATACAGTTTATGGGGTAATATTTAAAGAGTATTTGCACATCTGGGTCAAAAAATGCCAAACTCTGTGTTTTTACAATGTTTTGTTGCTGAGATATGGCTTGTAAATGTTCTTCAATTGTTGCTAGGGGCCTGTAACTGGTTGCTAGGGCTTGATTATGAAGTTGATATGTCACTATTCATTGGCTGCTTAATAGGACGAATCAAAAGAGCCCAACCCCAAGCCTCTATGACCTTCTGAGCCAAAGATATGATTTTACAAATTTTGTGGCAATGTTAAGTCTATGGGAGATTTTTCAGCAAAATTATCGCCCGCCAGACGAACATCGCACACCTGATCGCTTATAAAAGTCATAGCACACCTCTTCTCAATAAACCGGTCGATTTGACACCTCATTCATAGATCTACGACACAAGATGTGGGAGGAGTTGCGTGCCAAAGTTTTGTCTAGGTGAATAGTAATTACAATACTAGAATGTACATTTCCAGGAGAAAATGTGAAATGGTGCTTGCAGTGGCAAAACTCGCCGCTCGGTTGCTAGGGTGTGGTACATGATTGCATACGAGCCAACAAACATGTCTGTACGATGTTCTGGTGCTGAGATATGGCTTATTCATGTGTTCAGGTGGTTGCTAGGTGGTTGCTAGGGTATTCTGGGTGGTTGCTAGGGCATTGCTAGACGGTTGCTAGGGTATTCTGGGTGGTTGCTATGGTGTTGCTATGTGGTTGCTATGGTGTTTTGGGTGGTTGCTAGGTGGTTGCTAGGGTATTCTGGGTGGTTGCTAGGGCATTGCTAGGTGGTTGCTAATGTATTCTGGATGGTTGCTATAGTGTTTCTAGGCGGTTGCTAGGGTGTTCTGGTTGGTTGCTAGGCGGTTGCTAGGGTATTCTGGGTTGTTGCTAGGGCGTTGCTAGGCGGTTGCTAGGGTATTCTGGGTGGTTGCTAGGCGGTTGCGAGGGTGTTCTGGGTGGTTGCTAGGCGGTTGCTAGGGTGTTCTGGGTGGTTGCTAGGGCGTTGCTAGGCGGTTGCTAGGGTGTTCTGGGTGGTTGCTAGGCGGTTGCTAGGGTGTTCTGGGTGGTTGCTAGGCGGTTGCTAGGGTATTCTGGGTGGTTGCTATGGCATTGCTAGGTGGTTGCTAGGGTATTCTGGACGGTTGCTAGGCGGTTGCTAGGGTGTTCTGGGTGGTTGCTAGGCGGTTGCTAGGGTGTTCTGGGTGGTTGCTAGGGCGTTGCTAGGCGGTTGCTAGGGTATTCTGGATGGTTGCTAGGCGGTTGCTAGGGTGTTCTGGGTGGTTGCTAGGCGGTTGCTAGGGTATTCTGGGTGGTTGCTAGGGCGTTGCTAGGCGGTTGCTAGGGTGTTCTGGGTGGTTGTTAGGCGGTTGCTAGGGTGTTCTGGGTGGTTGCTAGGGCGTTGCTAGGCGGTTGCTAGGGTATTCTGGATGGTTGCTAGGCGGTTGCTAGGGTGTTCTGGGTGGTTGCTAGGCGGTTGCTAGGGTATTCTGGGTGGTTGCTAGGGCGTTGCTAGGCGGTTGCTAGGGTATTCTGGGTGGTTGCTAGGCGGTTGCTAGGGTATTCTGGGTGGTTGCTATGGTGTTACTAGGTGGTAGGTAGATGTCACAGATGGTTACTATGGAATTTGTAGCATTTCTTGGCATGATTTAACACTTAGCTAATCAATATTAGCATGTAGCTATTCAGTGCTAGCATGTGTAGCATGTAGCAAGTCCTGTTTGCTAGCATGAGTCAAAAGAGCCAACCCCCATCTCTGTACGATGTTCTGATTTAGAGATATTGGTCTTGCAAAACCGTTGCTAGGGTACTATGTTTGGTTGCTAGGGAGTGGCTTGGCAGCTGCTAATCATGAAGCTCCAAAGTCAATGTGAATGTATAAACCAACCCCCATCTCTATACGATGTTTACATGTAGAGATATAGGTCTTGCAAAATGGTTGCTAGGGTACTCTGTTTGGTTGCTAGGGAGTGGCTTGGCAGCTGCCAATCATGAAACTCCAAAGGCTGCTTGTCAGTATGAATGATATAAACCAACTCCCATGCCTCTGTGACATTCAGAATGGAAGATATCCCTCTTTGGATTTTGGTTGCTAAGGTGCTCGATAATGGTTGCTAGGGCGTGGCCAGTAAGTGTTGAGGTGATTCAGGATTGGCTGTTTGCTGGCCCGAGTCAAACGAGCCCACCCTCATGTTTCTATGACACTTATATCCTGAGATATCCCTTTGATCTCTTTTAATGGAAGTCTATGGAACTTGTTGCTAAGGAGCTCTAAATGGTTGCTAGGGCGTGGCTTGATAGCTTCACAATGATCTTGAGACACTGATTGGCCGTCTGAGTAAAATGAGCCCGCCCCTTTGTCTCTACGACACTGTGATCCAGAGTTATGTTCAATATAAAAGCGGTTTCTATGGTGTAGGACGGCCCATTTCATGGGCCGTCCTACACCATAGTAAGTCTATGGGGGCAACTTTGGGCAGCTCCTGCCCCTCAGGGGTGCAACTTTTACCCCACTGTGAGGTATGTTCTTACAGAGCCTGTAAGCCTCTTCAAATGTGGCAAATCACACATTTCTGTGAAATCTGAGCTCTGAGCTATGACTCTTCAAAGTTTTTCACCATGTTAAGTCAATGGGGTTTTTTGGGCAACTTTGGGCCGCTCCTGCCCCCCAGGGGTGCAACTTTTACCCCATTTAGGGGTATGTTCTTAAAGAGCCTGTCAGCCTCTTCAAATGTGGCAAATCACACGTTTCTGTGAAATTTGATCTCTGAGCTATGATTCGTCAAAGTTTTTCCCCATGTTAAGTCTATGCGTTTTTTTTGGGCCGTTTTTCGCCCCTGGGGCGAACATCGTACCCCCGATCGCTTATAAAAGTCATAGCACACCATTCCCGAATAATCCGCACGATTTGACACCTCATTCATGGGTCTGTGACAAAAAATGCGGGAGGAGTTACGCGCCGAAAAAAAAGTGGAAGAAGAAGAAGAAGAATAATAATAATAAGTATGCACAATAACACTAATGTTGCTTTGCCATAGGCAAGCACCATTAATAATAAGTATGCACAATAACACTAATGTTGCTTTGCCATAGGCAAGCACCATTAACTAGAATGTACATTTCCAGGAGAAAATGTGAAATGGTGCTTGCAGTGGCAAAACTCGCCGCTCGGTTGCTAGGGTGTGGTACATGATTGCATACGAGCCAACAAACATGTCTGTACGATGTTCTGGGGCTGAGATATGGCTTATTCATGTGTTCAGGTGGTTGCTAGGTGGTTGCTAGGGTATTCTAGGTGGTTGCTAGGGCATTGCTAGACGGTTGCTAGGGTATTCTGGGTGGTTGCTATGGTGTTACTAGGTGGTTGCTAGGTGGTTGCTAGGGTGTTCTGGGTGGTTGCTAGGCGGTTGCTAGGGTATTCTGGGATGTTGCTAGGGTGTTGCTAGGTGGTTGCTAGGGTATTCTGGGTGGTTGCTAGGGCGTTGCTAGGTGGTTGCTAGGGTATTCTGGGTGGTTGCTAGGGCGTTGCTAGGTGGTTGCTAAGGTATTCTGAATGGTTGCTAGGGTGTTGCTAGGTGGTTGCTAGGGTGTTCTGGGTGGTTGCTAGGCAGTTGCTAGGGTTTTTTGGTTGGTCGCTAGGCGGTTGCTAGGGTGTTCTGGGTGGTTACTAGGGCGTTGCTAGGCGGTTGCTAGGGTATTCTGGGTGGTTGCTAGGGCGTTGCTAGGCGGTTGCTAGGGTATTCTGGGTGGTTGCTATAGTGTTTCTAGGCGGTTGCTAGGGTGTTCTGGGTGGTTGCTAGGCGGTTGCTAGGGTATTCTGGGTTGTTGCTAGGGCGTTGCTAGGCGGTTGCTAGGGTGTTCTGGGTGGTTGCTAGAGCGTTGCTAGGCGGTTGCTAGGGTATTCTGGATGGTTGCTAGGTGGTTGCTAGGGTGTTCTGGGTGGTTGCTAGGCGGTTGCTAGGGTGTTCTGGGTGGTTGCTAGGGCGTTGCTAGGCGGTTGCTAGGGTATTCTGGATGGTTGCTAGGCGGTTGCTAGGGTGTTCTGGGTGGTTGCTAGGCGGTTGCTAGGGTATTCTGGGTGGTTGCTAGGGCGTTGCTAGGCGGTTGCTAGGGTATTCTGGGTGGTTGCTAGGCGGTTGCTAGGGTATTCTGGGTGGTTGCTATGGTGTTACTAGGTGGTTGGTAGATGTCACAGATGGTTACTATGGAATTTGTAGCATTTCTTGGCATGATTTAACACTTAGCTAATCAATATTAGCATGTAGCTATTCACTGCTAGCATGTGTAGCATGTAGCAAGTCCTGTTTGCTAACATGAGATCAAAAGAGCCAACCCCCATCTCTGTACGATGTTCTGATTTAGAGATATTGGTCTTGCAAAACGGTTGCTAGGGTACTATGTTTGGTTGCTAGGGAGTGGCTTGGCAGCTGCTAATCATGAAGCTCCAAAGTCAATGTGAATGTATAAACCAACCCCCATCTCTATACGATGTTTACATGTAGAGATATAGGTCTTGCAAAATGGTTGCTAGGGTACTCTGTTTGGTTGCTAGGGAGTGGCTTGGCAGCTGCCAATCATGAAACTCCAAAGGCTGCTTGTCAGTATGAATGATATAAACCAACTCCCATGCCTCTGTGACATTCAGAATGGAAGATATCCCTCTTTGGATTTTGGTTGCTAAGGTGCTCGATAATGGTTGCTAGGGCGTGGCCAGTAAGTGTTGAGGTGATTCAGGATTGGCTGTTTGCTGGCCCGAGTCAAACGAGCCCACCCTCATGTTTCTATGACACTTCTATCTTGAGATATCCCTTTGATCTCTTTTAATGGAAGTCTATGGAACTTGTTGCTAAGGAGCTCTAAATGGTTGCTAGGGCGTGGCTTGATAGCTTCACAATGATCTTGAGACACTGATTGGCCGTCTGAGTAAAATGAGCCCGCCCCTTTGTCTCTACGACACTGGGATCCAGAGTTATGTTCAATATAAAAGCGGTTTCTATGGTGTAGGACGGCCCATTTCATGGGCCGTCCTACACCATAGTAAGTCTATGGGGGCAACTTTGGGCAGCTCCTGCCCCTCAGGGTGCAACTTTTACCCCACTGTGAGGTATGTTCTTACAGAGCCTGTAAGCCTCTTCAAATGTGGCAAATCACACATTTCTGTGAAATCTGAGCTCTGAGCTATGACTCTTCAAAGTTTTTCACCATGTTAAGTCAATGGGGTTTTTTGGGCAACTTTGGGCAGCTCCTGCCCCCCAGGGGTGCAACTTTTACCCCATTTAGGGGTATGTTCTTAAAGAGCCTGTCAGCCTCTTCAAATGTGGCAAATCACACGTTTCTGTGAAATTTGATCTCTGAGCTATGATTCGTCAAAGTTTTTCCCCATGTTAAGTCTATGCGTTTTTTTTGGGCCGTTTTTCGCCCCTGGGGCGAACATCGTACCCCCGATCGCTTATAAAAGTCATAGCACACCATTCCCGATCAGGCCGCACGTTTTGACACCTCATTCATGGGTCTGTGACAAAAACTGCGGGAGGAGTTACGCGCCGAAAAAAAAGTGGAAGAAGAAGAAGAAGAAGAAGAATAATAACTAGAATGTACATTTCCAGGAGAAAATGTGAAATGGTGCTTGCAGTGGCAAAACTCGCCGCTCGGTTGCCTTGGGTGTGGTGCATAATTGCATACGACCCAACAAACATGTCTGTACGATGTTCTGGTGCTGAGATATGGCTTATTCATGTGTTCAAGTGGTTATTAGGTGGTTGCTAGGGTATTCTGGGTGGTTGCTAGGGCATTGCTAGACGGTTGCTAGGGTATTCTGGGTGGTTGCTATGGTGTTGCTAGGTGGTTGCTAGGGGGTTCTGGGTGGTTGCTAGGTGGTTGCTAGGGTATTCTGGGTGGTTGCTAGGGCATTGCTAGGTGGTTGCTAATGTATTCTGGATGGTTGCTATAGTGTTTCTAGGCGGTTGCTAGGGTGTTCTGGTTGGTTGCTAAGTGGTTGCTAGGGTATTCTGGGTTGTTGCTAGGGCGTTGCTAGGCGGTTGCTAGGGTATTCTGGGTGGTTGCTAGGCGGTTGCTAGGGTGTTTTGGTTGGTTGCTAGGCGGTTGCTAGGGTGTTCTGGGTGGTTGCTAGGCGGTTGCTAGGGTATTCTGGATGGTTGCTAGGCGGTTGCTAGGGTGTTCTGTGTGGTTGCTAGGTGGTTGCTAGGGTATTCTGGGTGGTTACTAGGGCGTTGCTAGGGTGTTCTGAATGGTTGCTAGGGTGTTGCTAGGGTGTTCTGGGTGGTTACTAGGCGGTTGCTAGGGTGTTCTGGGTGGTTGCTAGAGCGTTGCTAGGCGGTTGCTAGGGTATTCTTGATGGTTGCTAGGCGGTTGCTAGGGTGTTCTGGGTGGTTACTAGGCGGTTGCTAGGGTATTCTGGGCGGTTGCTAGGGCGTTGCTAAGTGGTTGCTAGGGTATTCTGGGTGGTTGCTAGGCGGTTGCTAGGGTATTCTGGGTGGTTGCTATGGTGTTACTAGGTGGTTAGTTGTTGTCACAGATGGTTACTATTGGAGTTCCTTACATTTACTTGGCATGATTTAGCACTTACTTTATCACTATTAGCATGTAGCTATTCACAGCTAGCATGTGTAGTATGTTGGAAGACCTGTTTGCTAGCATGAGTCAAAAGAGCCAACCCCCATCTCAATACGATGTTCTGATGCAGAGATATAGGTCTTGCAAAATGGTTGCTAGGGTACTCTGTTTGGTTGCTAGGGAGTGGCTTGGCAGCTGCCAATCATGAAACTCCGAAGGCTGATTGTCAGTGTGAATAATATAAATGAACCCCCATCTCTATAAGATGTTTTGATGCAGAGATATAGGTCTTGCAAAATGGTTGCTAGGGTACTCTGTTTGGTTGCTAGGGAGTGGCTTGGCAGCTGCCAGTGTTGAATCTCTAAAGGCTTCTTTTCACTATGAGTGATATAAACCAACTCCCATGCCTCTGTGACATTCAGAATGGAAGATATCCCTCTATAGAATTTGGTTGCTAAGCAGCTCGACAATGGTTGCTAGGGAGGGGCTAGGAAGTGTTGAGGTGACTCATGATTGGCTGTTCGCTGCCCCGAGTCAAACGAGACCACCTTCGTGTTTCATGACACTTCTATCCGGAGATATCCTTTTGATCTCTTTCAATGGAAGTCTATGGAACTTGTTGCTAAGGTGCTCTAAATGGTTGCTAGGGCGTGGCTTAATAACTTCACAATGATTCTGAGAGACTGATTGGTCGTCTGAGTAAAATGAGCCCGCCCCCTTGTCTCTATGACACTGTGATCCAGAGCTATGTTCAATACAAAATACCTATACAATGTGTAGGACTACACCATAGTAAGTCAATGGGGCAAAATTGGGCAGCTCCTGCCCCCCAGGGGTGCAACTTTTACCCCATTGTGAGGTATGTTCTTACAGAGCCTGCCAGCCTCTTCAAGTGTGGTAAATTACAAGTTTCTGAGAAATTATTGGTCAGTGCTACAAGTCGTCAAAATTTGTGGCAATGTTAAGTCTATGGGATTTTTTTTACCCAATGATTTGCCCCTGGGGCGAACACCGTACCCCCCATCGCTAAGAAAAGTCACAGCACACCTCTCCTCAATAATCCGCACAATTTGACGCCTCAATCAGGGGTCTGTGATGTCGGCGTGTATTTTTTAACAGATGATTACTATGGAGTTTTTAAAAGGAGTTTTTATAGAGGTTTTATAGAGTTATTTGGTATGGCACGAGGCCTACGGCCTCGTGCCTATCGCCCACGGTTGCTAGGGTGCTGTAACTGGTTGCTATGGTGTGGCTATGAAGATTTTAGGCCATTACTTATTGGCTGCTTGATAAAATAAATCCTCTGAGGAGAGAGAGAGGGCCTGACAGCAGGGCTGTCAGGCCCTTTTCTGTGGGTGTGTGTGAAAATGGCAGTTGAGATTTGAATTTTTGAAAGTTCCGCAATGTTAAGTCAATGGGATTTTTTTGGCCGCTTTTTCGTCCGCTGTGCGAACATCGTACACCCGATCGCTTAGAAAAGTCATAGCAAAACTCTCCTCAATGAGACGGTCGATTTGACGCCTCACTCATGGGTCTGTGACACTACTAACACATTCATTTCAGGGCCGTCCTGCACCATTGTAAGTCAATGGGGCAAATTTGGGCAGCTCCTGCCCCCCAGGGGTGCAACTTTTACCCCATTGTGAGGTATGTTCTTAAAGAGCCTGTCAGCCTCTTCAAATGTGGTGACCCACACGTTTCTGCGATATTCTCGCTCAGAGCTACGAGTGTTCAAAATTCGCCGCAATGTTAAGTCAATGGGATTTTTTGGCCGCTTTTTTGCCCCTGGGGCAAACACCGTACCCCCAATCGTTTATAAAAGTCATAGCACACCTCTCCTCAATAGGCCGCACGATTTGACGCCTCATTTGTGGGTCTGTGACAAAAGCTGCGGGACAAGTTACGCGCCAAACTTTTGTCCGGAATAATAAGAAGAATAATAATAAGTATGCAAGAGAACACTAATGTTGCTTTGCCATAGGCAAGCACCATTAACTAGAATGTACATTTCCAGGAGAAAATGTGAAATGGTGCTTGCAGTGGCAAAACTCGCCGCTCGGTTGCTAGGGTGTGCTACATAATTGCATACGAGCCAACAACCATGTCTGTACGATGTTGTGGAGCTGAAATATGGCTTCTATATGTTGCAATATGGTTGCTAGGTATCTTCAAATGGTTGCTAAGGTGTGGTTACACAGTTACCATGATGATATTTACAGACTGGTTTCCCATCCGAAGCAAACAAGCACAGCCCCATGTCTATACGATGTTCTGGTTCTGAGATATAGCTCATTCATGTGTTTGTACGGTTGCTAGAGTACTCCAAATGGTTGCTAAGGCTTATTTATACAGTTTATGGGGTAATATTTAAAGAGTATTTGCACATCTGGGTCAAAAAAAATGCCCAACTGTGTGTTTTTACAATGTTTTGTTGCTGAGATATGGCTTGTAAATGTTGTTCAATGGTTGCTAGGGGCCTGTAACTGGTTGCTAGGGCGTGGTTATGAAGTTGATATGTCATTACTCATTAGCTGCTTAATAGGACGAATCAAAAGAGCCCAACCCCAAGCCGATATGACCTTCTGAGCCAAAGATATGACTTTACAAATTTTTGCCAATGTTAAGTCTATGGGAGATTTTTCGGTAAATTTGTCGCCTGCCAGACGAACATCGTACAACTGATCGCTTATAAAAGTCATAGCACACCTCTCCTCAATAAACCGATCAATTTGACACCTCATTCATGGGTCTACGACAAAAGATGTGGGAGGAGTTGCGTGCCGAAGTTTTGTCTGGGTGAATAGTAATTACAACACTAGAATGTACATTTCCAGGAGAAAATGTGAAATGGTGCTTGCAGTGGCAAAACTCGCCGCTCGGTTGCTAGGGTGTTCTGGGTGGTTGCTAGGCGGTTGCTAGGGTGTTCTGGGTGGTTGCTAGGCGGTTGCTAGGGTGTTCTGGGTGGTTGCTAGGGCGTTGCTAGGCGGTTGCTGGGGTATTCTGGACGGTTGCTAGGCGGTTGCTAGGGTATTCTGGGTGGTTGCTAGGCGGTTGCTAGGGTGTTCTGGGTGGTTGCTAGGCTGTTGCTAGGGTATTCTGGGTGGTTGCTAGGGCGTTGCTAGGCGGTTGCTAGGGTGTTCTGGGTGGTTGCTAGGTGGTTGCTAGGGTGTTCTGGGTGGTTGCTAGGCGGTTGCTAGGGTGTTCTGGGTGGTTGCTAGGGCGTTGCTAGGCGGTTGCTAGGGTATTCTGGACGGTTGCTAGGCGTTGCTAGGCGGTTGCTAGGGTATTCTGGGTGGTTGCTAGGCGGTTGCTAGGGTTTCTGGGTGGTTGCTAGGCGGTTTGCTAGGGTATTCTGGGTGGTTGCTATAGTGTTTCTAGGCGGTTGCTAGGGTATTCTGGGTGGTTTCTAGGCGGTTGCTAGGGTGTTCTGGGTGGTTGCTAGGCGGTTGCTAGGGTGTTCTTGGTGGTTGCTATGGTGTTGCTAGGCGGTTGCTAGGGTATTCTGGATGGTTGCTAGGCGGTTGCTAGGGTGTTCTGGGTGGTTGCTAGGCGGTTGCTAGGGTATTCTGGGTGGTTTTGCTAGGGCGTGTTGCTAGGCGGGTTGCTAGGGTGTTCTGGGTGGTTTGCTAGGCGGTTGCTAGGGTGTTCTGGGTGGTTGCTAGGCGGTTGCTAGGGTGTTTCTTGGGTGGTTGCTAGGGCGGGTTGCTAGGCGGTGTTGCTAGGGGTTATCTGGGTTGGTTGCTAGGCGGTTGCTAGGGTATTTCTGGGTGGTGTTGCTATGGTTTTACTAGGTGGTTGGTAGATGTCACAGATGGTTACTATGGAATTTGTAGCATTTTCTTGGCATGATTTAACACTTAGCTAATCAATATTAGCATGTAGCTATTCACTGCTAGCATGTGTAGCATGTAGCAAGTCCTGTTTGCTAGCATGAGTCAAAAGAGCCAACCCCCATCTCTATACGATGTTCTGATATAGAGATATTGGTCTTGCAAAACGGTTGCTAGGGTACTATGTTTGGTTGCTAGGGAGAGGCTTGGCAGCTGCCTATCATGAAGCTCCAAAGTCAATGTGAATGTATAAACCAACCCCCATCTCTATACGATGTTTACATGTAGAGATATAGGTCTTGCAAAAATGGTTGCTAGGGTACTCTGTTTGGTTGCTAGGGAGTGGCTTGGCAGCTACCAATCATGAAACTCCAAAGGCTGCTTGTCAGTATGAATGATATAAACCAACTCCCATGCCTCTGTGACATTCAGAATGGAAGATATCCCTCTTTGGATTTTGGTTGCTAAGGTGCTCGACAATGGTTGCTAGGGCGTGGCCAGTAAGTGTTGAGGTGATTCAGTATTGGCTGTTTGCTGGCCCGAGTCAAACGAGCCCACCCTCATGTTTCTATGACACTTATATCCTGAGATATCCCTTTGATCTCTTTTAATGGAAGTCTATGGAACTTGTTGCTAAGGAGCTCTAAATGGTTGCTAGGGCGTGGCTTGATAGCTTCATAATGATCCTGAGAGACTGATTGGTCGTCTGAGTAAAATGAGCCCGCCCCCTTGTCTCTATGACACTGTGATCCAGAGTTATGTTCAATATAAAAGCGGTTTCTATGGTGTAGGACGGCCCATTTCATGGGCCGTCCTACACCATAGTAAGTCTATGGGGGCAACTTTGGGCAGCTCCTGCCCCTCAGGGGTGCAACTTTTACCCCACTGTGAGGTATGTTCTTACAGAGCCTGTAAGCCTCTTCAAATGTGGCAAATCACACATTTCTGTGAAATCTGAGCTCTGAGCTATGACTCTTCAAAGTTTTTCACCATGTTAAGTCAATGGGGTTTTTTGGGCAACTTTGGGCAGCTCCTGCCCCCCAGGGGTGCAACTTTTACCCCATTTAGGAGTATGTTCTTAAAGAGCCTGTCAGCCTCTTCGAATGTGGCAAATCACACGTTTCTGTGAAATCTGATCTCTGAGCTATGATTCGTCAAAGTTTTTCCCCATGTTAAGTCTATGCGTTTTTTTTGGGCCGTTTTTCGCCCCTGGGGCGAACATCGTACCCCCGATCGCTTATAAAAGTCATAGCACACCATTCCCGAATAATCCGCACGATTTGACACCTCATTCATGGGTCTGTGACAAAAAATGCGGGACTAGTTACGCGCCGAAAAAAAAGTGGAAGAAGAAGAAGAAGAAGAAGAAGAAGAAGAATAATAAGTATGAGCAATAACACTAATGTTGCTTTGCCATAGGCAAGCACCATTAATAAGTATGAGCAATAACACTAATGTTGCTTTGCCATAGGCAAGCACCATTAACTAGAATGTACATTTCCAGGAGAAAATGTGAAATGGTGCTTGCAGTGGCAAAACTCACCGCTCGGTTGCTAGGGTGTGGTACATGATTGCATACGACCCAACAAACATGTCTGTACGATGTTCTGGTGCTGAGATATGGCTTATTCATGTGTTCAGTTGGTTGCTAGGGTATTCTGGGTGGTTGCTAGGGCATTGCTAGACGGTTGCTAGGGTATTCTGGGTGGTTGCTATGGTGTTGCTAGGGTGTTCTGGGTGGTTGCTAGGTGGTTGCTAGTGTATTCTGGGTGGTTGCTATGGCGTTGCTAGGTGGTTGCTAGGGTATTCTGGGTGGTTGCTAGGCGGTTGCTAGGGTGTTCTGGGTGGTTGCTAGGCGATTGCTAGGGTGTTCTGGGTGGTTGCTAGGGCGTTGCTAGGCGGTTGCTAGGGTATTCTGGATGGTTGCTAGGCGGTTGCTAGGGTGTTCTGGGTGGTTGCTAGGCGGTTGCTAGGGTATTCTGGGTGGTTGCTAGGGCGTTGCTAGACGGTTGCTAGGGTATTCTGGGTGGTTGCTAGGCGGTTGCTAGGGTGTTCTGGGTGGTTGCTAGGCGGTTGCTAGGGTGTTCTGGGTGGTTGCTAGGGCGTTGCTAGGCGGTTGCTAGGGTATTCTGGATGGTTGCTAGGCGGTTTGCTAGGGTGTTCTGGGTGGTTGCTAGGCGGTTGCTAGGGTATTCTGGGTGGTTGCTAGGGCGTTGCTAGACGGTTGCTAGGGTATTCTGGGTGGTTGCTAGGCGGTTGCTAGGGTGTTCTGGGTGGTTGCTAGGCGGTTGCTAGGGTGTTCTGGGTGGTTGCTAGGGCTTTGCTAGGCGGTTGCTAGGGTATTCTGGATGGTTGCTAGGCGGTTGCTAGGGTGTTCTGGGTGGTTGCTATGCGGTTGCTAGGGTATTCTGGGTGGTTGCTAGGGCGTTGCTAGGCGGTTGCTAGGGTATTCTGGATGGTTGCTAGGGTGTTGCTAGGCGGTTGCTAAGTTATTCTGGATGGTTGCTAGGGTGTTGCTAGGTGGTTGCTAAGGTATTCTGGATGGTTGCTAGGGTGTTGCTAGGTGGTTGCTAGGGTGTTCTGGGTGGTTGCTAGGGTATTCTGGGTGGGTGCTAGGGCATTGCTAGGTGGTTGCTAAGGTATTCTGGATGGTTGCTATAGTGTTTCTAGGTGGTTGCTAGGGTGTTTTGGGTGGTTGCTAGGCGTTTGCTAGGGTGTTCGGGGTGGTTGCTAGGGCGTTGCTAGGTGGTTGCTAAGGTATTCTGGATGGTTGCTAGGGTGTTGCTAGGGTGTTCTGGGTGGTTGCTAGGGTGTTCTGGGTGGTTGCTAGGCGGTTGCTAGGGTATTCTGGGTGGTTGCTAGGGCGTTGCTATGTGGTTGCTAGGGTATTCTGGGTGGTTGCTAGGTGGTTGCTAGGGTATACTGGGTGGTTGCTATGGTGTTGCTAAGGTATTTTGGATGGTTGCTAGGGTGTTGCTAGGGTGTTCTGGGTGGTTGCTATGGAGTTGCTAGGCGGTTGCTAGGGTATTATGGGTGGTTGCTTTGGTGTAACTAGGTGGTTGGTAGTTGTCACAGATGGTTACTATGGAGTTTGTAGCATTTTCTTGGCATGATTTAGCACTTAGCTAATCAATATTAGCATGTAGCTATTCACTGCTAGCATGTGTAGCATGTAGCAAGTCCTGTTTGCTAGCATGAGTAAAAAGAGCCAACCCCCATCTCTATACGATGTTTTGATGCAGAGATATAGGTCTTGCAAAATGGTTGCTAGGGTACTCTGTTTGGTTGCTAGGGAGTGGCTTGGCAGCTGCCAATCATGAAACTCCAAAGGCTGCTTGTCAGTATGAATGATATAAACCAACTCCCATGCCTCTGTGACATTCAGAATGGAAAATATCCCTCTTTGGATTTGGTTGCTAAGGTGCTCAACAATGGTTGCTAGGGCGTGGCCAGTAAGTGTTGAGGTGATTCAGAATTGGCTGTTTGCTGGCCCGAGTCAAATGAGCCCACCCTCATGTTTCTATTAAACTTATATCCTGAGATATCCCTTTGATCTCTTTCAAAGGAAGTCTATGGAACTTGTTGCTAAGGTGCTCTAAATGGTTGCTAGGGCGTGGCTTAATAACTTCACAATGATCCTGAGAGACTGATTGGTCGTCTGAGTAAAATGAGCCCGCCCCCTTGTCTCTATGACACTGTGATCCAGAGCTATGTTCAATACAAAATCTCCATGCAATGTATATTTCATGGGCCGTCCTAAATCATAGTAAGACAATGGGGCAACTTTGGGCAGCTCCTGCCCCCCAGGGGTGCAACTTTTACCCCATTGTGAGGTATGTTCTTACAGAGCCTGCCAGCCTCTTCAAATGTGGTAAATTACAAGTTTCTGAGAAGTCATTGGTCAGTGCTACGAGTCGTCAAAGTTTGTGGCAATGTTAAGTCTATGGGATTTTTTTTACCCAATGATTTGCCCCTGGGGCGAACACCGTACCCCCCATCGCTAAGAAAAGTCACAGCACACCTCTCCTCAATAATCCGCACAATTTGACGCCTCAATCAGGGGTCTGTGATGTCGGCGTGTATTTTTTAACAGATGATTACTATGGAGTTTTTAAAAGGAGTTTTTTATGGAGTTTTTATAGAGTTATTTAGTATGGCACGAGGCCTGCGGCCTCGTGCCTATCGCCCACGGTTGCTAGGGTGCTGTAACTGGTTGCTATGGTGTGGCTATGAAGATTTTAGGCCATTACTTATTGGCTGGTTGATAAAATAAATCCTCTGAGGGAGAGAGCGAGGGCCTGACAGCAGGGCTGTCAGGCCCTTTTCTGTGGGTGTGTGTGAAAATGGCAGTTGGGATTTGAATTTTTGAAAGTTCCGCAATGTTAAGTCAATGGGATTTTTTTGGCCGCTTTTTCGTCCGCTGTGCGGACATCGTACATCCGATCGCTTAGAAAAGTCATAGCACACCATTCCCGAACAGGCCGCACGTTTTGACACCTCATTCATGGGTCTGTGACAAAAACTGCGGGACGAGTTGCGCGTCAAACTTTGGCCAGAAGAACTATAATAATAAGAAGAATAATAAGTATGCACAATAACACTAATGTTGCCTTGCTTTCAGCAAGCACCATTAATAAGTATGAGCAATAACACTAATGTTGCTTTGCCATAGGCAAGCACCATTAACTAGAATGTACATTTCCAGGAGAAAATGTGAAATGGTGCTTGCAGTGGCAAAACTCGCCGCTCGGTTGCTAGGGTGTGGTACATGATTGCATACGAGCCAACAAACATGTCTGTTAGATGTTCTGGTGCTGAGATATGGCTTATTCATGTGTTCAGGTGGTTGCTAGGGTACCCTATATGGTTGCTATGGTGTGATTATACAGTTTATAAGATGATATTTAAAGACTAGTTGACAGTCTGAGTCAAAAAAGGCAAACTCCATGTTTCTTCTATTTTCTGGAGCTGAGATATGGGTTGAATATGTTGTTTTATGGTTGCTAGGTTGCCTAAAGTGGTTGCTAGGGCGTAAATATGAAGTTTTTATGTCAGTACTAATTGGCTGCTTGATAGGCCGAGTCAAAAGAGCCCAACCCCATGTCTCTGTGACCTTCTGGTCAAAAGATATGATATTACAAATTTTCTTAAAAGAGCCGTTGTTGCCTTTAAAAGGACATTTGGTGGCTTCAGCTTTGGAGTTTCACCCGCAGACCTTCCCTGAGGTTGCTCAGCAGAAGCTGGTTTCCCTCTGGGCTCAGGTGGACTCCATCGCTAGACAGATGGGCGAGGCAGATGTTTAGGTGTCGAATGCAGCGCATCCGTCTCCCTTCCAAGAAGCCAGTCACCTTCGCGTTAATCCACCGCCGGCCCCGGTCCACACCGCGGCCAGTCCTTCCAGTCTGACCTCTCCAATTCAGACGGGGCAAAATATGAGAGAACACAAACTTGGTCCTTGGTAACATGGTGAAGCATTTGCCCAGGTCCCGCGTTATTTCCGGAAGGAAACCCAGGCGATCGCGGCCCTGCCTGAGCAAACTGTTCCCACCCAGGTGGATGATCACAATGTCTGGCGCTGGAGCTCTGGCCCGAAGAGAACGCAGAGCTGGAAGCAGCTGCTCCCAGAGTCTACCTCCTCTGCCATCCCAGGTGATCTCACAACGCAGATCAAGGTTTTCGTCCAGGCCATTCTCACAGATGTGAGCATGCAGCCTGCGGATGAGTGAACTGCCGACGATCCAGACGCGTGGTTGAACTTGTGCCATCTCAAAGAAGAGTGAGGGAAATGCGATTTACCGCCAGTATTTATGATGAGTGCAGCACGTTTGATTGGTTGTTGTGCATTCCCACACAACAGGAATTCAGACAGAGCAATCACTGAATTATCACACATGTATGCCAACTGATTGCTTATGAACTAATGTTTATGATTTAAATACACTATCGTCTGCGCGTCCTTCTTGTGTATGCACGATAAATGCATCCTGAGATCCACGATATTTTAATTTGCTACCACCATTGTTTTTGTGAAGGACCCAGTAGAGGACGCATGCGCAGTTACTTTACACACAGGCACTTATGAAACCCCATTGATCTAGTGCACATAAGTAATTTTTTGGTTGAAATAATAATGTGTGTTAATTTTCATTGTTTTTCAACTACATTTAAATCTGTAGTTGAAATAAAGTATTTTAAAGTTTAGAATTAAGAAATGAGAAAATTATATGACAAAACCATACCACACCACCTGGTCATAACAGCGATCACTGGAAGCCACTAATGCTCATCAGGTCGCATAATTTATTGGAATACGAATATAAATAATGATTCTTTCTAAATGTATCGATATTCCTCAAATGATGCACACTTCTGGATTAGAAAAACATATTGATGCTGTACAGTGAAGACAACAGGAACAGACGTGTCTTGTATGCATGTCATTCTTTGTTTGATTGTTGATATCCTGTTAATGTTGTGTGGTCTTGATTTTTAAAGTATAGACCATTTTGCAAGATGTAAACAACACTGGTCCAGAAACACTTCCCGTTTCAGTTTGTAACTGTTTTATTTCACATGTAAAGAAAACATCTTAAAGATGTTTGTTTAACTTTTTGATTCGGTTTAATATGTTCTGTTGGTTGTATTTTATTCCAGCTTTTATGTAGTGTTAAAAAACTGAAACAGAAGTGCTTCTGGACCAGTGTTGTTTACATCTTGCAAAATGGTCTATATAAAGCTAATTTAAATGTAAGCTTTTAAATTACCTTCTTACCATCTGTGAATTTCCTGGATCTTCTCTGAAGTTCACAAGAAAATATTCTTATTGTGTAAAATTCAATAAAGACAAAAATGCTGAATGCCAATTCACACAAAATGTTTATTTGTAAGATTTAGAAAAACGCCTGTTGTGCCAAATCCCATCCAGCAAATGGATTAGATCTTATATTGTCTTACTAGTTATTAGAAATACTTCTTATTAAAAACTTCTCTTTCCAGCATTACCTCTATTATAAAAATGAAAACAGAAATGCAATTAATAATACAATTTATAATTGATGCCATAGCTTATCTGATAACCTATTTTACACAATACTAACATTTATTTTATAAATTATTCACTTTCAAATTTGTTTTAAATTCTTCACTTTTATCATTTCTAACCCTCAAGCTTTAATTTTGGCAGAATACTTATTAAAAACTTCTCTTTCCAGCATTACCTCTATTATAAAAATGAAAACAGAAATGCAATTAATAATACAATTTATAATTGATGCCATAGCTTATCTGATAACCCAGTATTTTACACAATACTAACATTTATTTGATAAATTATTCACTTTCAA